>VMBQ01009630.1:0-14423 GCA_007657795.1 Dreissena rostriformis
AAGAAAATTAGATTTTTCTTTGAACTTTCTGTTTGCATCTAAAAGTGTAACAAATGGCCTCCTATCCTTGTGTATCCCCGCCAGCATGCAGTAGAGTGCGACTGGTGCAACCGATGTCAACACCGCAAATGTGGCACAGGTAACGTTTTCAAAATGTACTATATGAAATAGATGTTTACCATAACTATTAAATACCAAATAATATGTTCAAACGTCTATTTTTAAGAGAACGTTAATTTATATTTTACTTAGCTTCTGTAATTGCCTCAATACCTTGTACATTGTCTTCTCGAACTGTACGCGTGTCAGTATTTTATATATGTGCACAAAAATCACATAGGTACATTGATTTTACCTAGGGACTGAGCGCAGTTTTCAGCGCTTGGCCGCAGATACAGAGTATTACAATATAGACAGACATGTACACTAACTGATTTAACTTGATCTTACAATTAATTGTACAAAAGACAGATTTGATCAGAAAGGCTAGAACTTCTACCAACATCTTGAAGATCTTCTTTTGAAAAGTGTTAGTGGTGACTCTTCGATGAAGTATGATCTGGACTTTGTTGTCGAGCTCTACAAAGACGACGTTGAGAAGACAGCGTTTCTTGCACAATTATAATCTCTGAGATCTGTCATGGCCAAAAATATGACATCAAACAATGTGACCAGTAGTCTATCATCCAGATCGGTTGGGGTGTACCACTCAGGGGGGCAAAACAACACCTATCTTACTNTTCAATACAAAACGACCACTCATGCAAGATCCTATATATATTTGATAGTGAATTATTTTTTTTTCAGAGAAGTTGATTTTTCGTTATAATCATAGCCACACGCTAACCACCTGTGTGACTTACTACCCAGTTCACCAATTCGTTGCTTAACAAGAATATTATTGTAATGTTTCATTAGTTAACCGCACTTAAAAAATAAAATAATAATTAATTCAAGAAGCGAAATTTGAGTTGTGTTAACGCAGTTATAAATAATATATATACGACGTTAATGTACGCGAAAGTTAATTATAACGTTGGCGCCAAATACTTTNTCAGAAATATACAGGTTGTAAGTCCCTTAACCGGTGGTAAATGGTGTCCCAAGACCTTACCAATCGACCATAATTACAAAGTAAAAACAAACATGGCCGACTTTGCGAGTTGTTTACATTTTGCAAAGCTGAAAATGGGGATGTTCTATGCTCTGAAGTCAGAGCAGGTACAAAATCTACAGGAATTATGGAATGGGATTGATACCGTGGCGATATTACCAACCGGCTTTGGCAAGAGTATTATATATCAACTTCTGCCGTATTTTATTCAGAGGAAAACAGGTGCAGCTGAACCTATGATAGCAATAGTGGTTGCACCACTAAATTCCATCATGGAAGACCAGGTACAGTGCATAGATGCATCTTCAATGTGGTTGATTTTCACTAGCATTCATGATTTAGCTCTGATCTTGAGAAAATATAAATGTATTTATTAGAAATTATAAAATTGAAAGGAGATTGATGTTCTGGTAAACATATACATGTATGTTAAGTCATTACAGGAAAAATGCTATTCATAGCTTATTTTCTATGCCCCCGAAGGTTGGCATATAGTGATCGCACTCACTGTCCGTCTGAAATTCTGTCACACTTTGCGTTTAGGTTTCGAAAAATGTGGAAAAAGGGGGCATATGTCATCCTATGGTGACAAGCCTTGTTAAATTATAAAATGTTTTACGGTACTGGGTATTGTATTGACCATAAATATATTTTTTTTATTTAATTTGAAAAAAAAAACACACTTTCCTACTATATTTTTAAGATTTATTACAAGAGATGTAAAGTTTGGAATGTTGTTTTATGCAGTTGTTCCTTATACAGGGAAATACACATTAATAATATTTTATTAATTTCTCTTTCACTCAGATACAAAGCTTAAGATCCAAAAACCTGAAAGGCTGTTATCTGTCTTATGATGCCAAAAAGATAGTGACCTTTGATGATAATGAGGATGACACTGATGAACACAGTTGAGACAAAGAAACTGAAGGCCTGTCTACTAGGGGCGTGGGTGGTGTAGCATTTACCATTACAACCACGAACAGACCATGTCAAACCGGGTCTGTTGTTGTTATAATAATATAATTCTTAGATGCAATTTGTGCTTCCATTAGGCCAAATTTTGTGATTTTTTACATTTATTTCAGCTTAATGTCTTGATTTTCTTCAACAAAGTTATTGGCAAATGCATAATGGTTAAACTACAAACATTGCAATATGATCCTGCATGTATTTCAAGGTTCCTGACATCATTTGTGGAATGCACATAGATATCTGAATTTGTAGTAAATGCAGATTTTAGCAAACATGGCAACTGACAAGACTTTGTATATCAGGAGACTTTTCTTGAGATAAACTAGACTTGTCTAAGGTGTTTAAAAAGTTTAGATACTGGGGCTACTAATTTAATATAACTTTATATAAACTTTTATATTAAAAGGCCTTTTACATTTACTGTTTTGCTTGGTTAGTATTTAATTATATAGATTTATTTTTTCATCGATCTTTCAGAATCTCCCACTTCATCTGTCCTCGAAAAGATGTTTGATCTGACATAGCTGAAGAATGGACGCTACAATATAATCCATATATATAAGCCACCCAGAAGCACTACACAAACGAAAATTCAGAAGATATTTCATTCATGTGTACCAACAGAGTGTGTGCAGTTGCTATTGATAAGATTCATATTATTTAAGAATGGTAAATATTAATTTTGAAAAATGTTATTTTAACTGTGCTGTTCTCAAGAGATCTGTATTCTGATATTTAAAGTCAGCATTGTCAGTCAAATTTTTTTTAAAGCAGACCTGTGTCAAATTGGCTCCTAGATAAAGTGTGCAATACAGCATAATGAAAGACGTTTGCATATTTAATTTACGTGCGTAAACATGTAATTTGTATGTGTAATTTACGCATGTACATACCTTATCTGAAGCCCTGACAGTTTGAATAAGGTTATTATAAGGTATTTATCCTGTGCACTTATTCATCCAACATCCCTTGGCATTTCCAAAAAAATTGTTTTCTTCATTTGTTTAAAAGAATGCTAAATGTATCAGAATGGCAACAGTTTGGATCTTGCTCAGCATTGAAATATTGTATTTTACGGACTAGACAAGCTAAGCTTCTTGTAAAACTTGTCGATGTGTTATCTGTTTTCAAGGAAAGTAAATTTCGACCAGTTTTCAAGGAAAGTGAATTTCGACCAGCATTCCGAAAATTAGGTGAACTTACGGTGATATTCCCTAATGCTTGCCACTTGACATTGACAGCCACATGTACCGAACAAAGAAAGAAGGAATTGACAGACACTTTGGAATATAGGAAATACACATGTGTGTCTATTAATCCGGACAGACCCAATATATATATTAGTAAAACGTCAAGATTACCCAATATAAAAAAGAATGATAAGTTGGACTCATTAATTGAGCCAGTGGCAGTGGAGCTAACTGATAAATTGAGTGACTTCCTAGTAACTATCATGTATGTTGAAAGTTTGGAGGCGTTGGGTTATTTTTACCAGTACCTTAATTCTTAGTTAGGTAAAAGACAATATACTGGTGAGGAAATAATATAATATTTGCTCAGTATCATTAGGATTATTCAAAAGCAATACAATTCTTTATTATGAGTGACTTGTGCAAGAAACCAAAAATTCGCCTTGTTCTCGCGACAGTTGCTTCAGGAATGAGACTAGATGCCCCAAGTATATCAAGGGTTATTCACTGTAGACCACCTACCAGTTTGAAGGCCTACATGCAGGAAATAGGTTTTCTCGTCAGAAAAGGCCAATAATCTGAAGCTATCTTGTATTGCAATAATAATAAAATATCAAAGGCTAGGAAGGGTATATCAGATTCAATAATACATTACTGCCAAGATGACGTTAATTGTCTAAGATTGCTACTGGTCAAACACTTCAATTTCAGTGAAACATAATACTCAGAAAACCCAAATGGATGTTGCTCAAATTGCAAAAATGTACACTCGAACAAGTGAGATAATAGTCTAGGCCTTATAGTATGTTTACAAGAGATGATCGGATGTGGACAGAATTTTCAATGTGTCTCAGTGCTTTAATATAATTATGCAATGCAAGTACTTACTCTTAAGGAAAATAGTTCATTTTTTTATTAATTATTGTAGCCATCTAGGGTCAGACTATTATTTGTACATTTTTGTTTCAAGTTGAACAAAGTCAAGGGACTACACTTTCTTATATTAGTTTATGGTGTAGTACCAGTTGTTTCCCCTGTCCCAAAAGTTATTCACAAAAGGCAAATTAGAAGCGTACTTTGAGTAAAGTGTGAAGAGTGAAAGAAACATCTGATAAAGACGAAACAAGTCTTACAAATGTGTGTTCATTTACATCTAATTAAGACAAAACAAGGCTTAAAAATATGTGTTCATTTACATCTGATAATGAAAAAAATATTCTATAAAATGTGTGCTGAATGAGATAAAAATGATTATACAGGTTTTGGGACCGGGTGACATAGCTGATATTATAGGTTGTGGGGCCAGGTGATATAGCTTTTATAAAGGTTTTGGGGCCGGGGGACATAGCTGATATTATCTGCTTAAAAACTTGAATTTAAATTGAGATATTGTGTGTAGATAGTATTGTTCTGATATCAAGCATGTGGATGTCTTGCATGCAAAACTCAATAACTTGAAAACATGGCGTTGCAACGCCCTTGTTAGTTTTAACTGTAGGTACGGATATTTATTTTGTAGTTGAATGTTGTTCAAAAATGTGAACCAGTCATATAATTGAGTTTTTTTTGTTGATACGATTTCTCTTTGTTTTCTTAATAATATAATAGAATGCATATATCACATTTTCATGTCAGTGATGAGTATGCATCTATGTACTACAATTATATATTTTTTAACAATGACAAAACGTGTTATTGATAAACTGACTCCATAACCATGTATCATTATACTATATTTTATATGAATAATACTTTAAAACAATATTTTTCTCCTTAATTAAATCTTAAACAAAGTAAATAATAGTTAATTACAAAAAAATAAATTCTGTGCCGCTTTAATCACTTTCGTCTTACATGAAACCCTTGGTCCAAATACAGAAGCAACAAACAATAATTGTATGATACCCAGGTTAATAGCTACATTTTCTTGCATGGATTGTAATATATACCAGATAAGTTCAATGAACCAAGCCATTCCCAGATTGATGTCTTATTCCAACTTAACATAATACACTGCTACTCATAGCTTAACATTTAGTATTGTTTACTTCCCCATTCACTTTTGTGTTGCTTTTTATGTCCCTCAGTGAATACCTTGGGGACATATTGTTTTTTTCCCTGTCTGTTTGTTTGTTGGTTTGTTTGTAGGTTTGCACAAACTTTAACGTTAGTCCAGTCACTTTACAGTTTGACCTTAAAAAAATTGCAACAGAAATTGTTTTAATTTTTTTATTGATCTTATATAGTTATGAAACCAATATGAAAAATCTAGAAAAATCAAAGCAGGGGAAATATGAAAATAATCGAGTTTATTTTTCCCATTATATAAATTAAAGAATTGTTCCAAATACCCCACCGTACTTAAGCTACTCGTCAACTCGGAGGAGTTTTTTTGGTGGTCGTAAACGATGACAACAGCGTCGATGAAGGTCGTTGGTGATTTAAATGGGATTCGTGATTCATTTTTTAGAAAAAAAACTTTACAGGTAAGTTTTCGTCATTTACAGGTCATATCTCTTGTGCGACAAGTATGTTAAGCCATTTAAAGTGCAAAAATACGAATGTTACATGTTTTCGCGGTTTAAGATTGAACAACATTATTTAGTAATATTTTCTCGCTTTGAGTGGCATTCTTCTTTCAAACGCACAAAATATAAGTTGTATTTATAAAGAAATGAATCATAATCACCACTAAACACTAATTTTCGGGTTGAAACGCTGTCCGCTGGAATGCAGATACTGCATAAAAACTAAAGTACGGAAGCGCGTTTGGGTCAAAATTTCAATTTTGACTTTACTAATTTACTTATTACTTTAAAAGTCTATAGCTACCAATACAACATAAAATGCTTATTTTTTCCTTTCTTTTATAGTTCAGTTGAATCCAGCAGGTGTGTGACAGATGTTCAGACAATTGACAAAGCATTTGGTGACCAGTCTGTTTGTGTAAGTATTGCATGGGTTTTGAAATAAATGAAAGAAAATTAGTGAATCCAATATATTTTTGCCAATCTAGTTATCCATGCAATGTAAAATACATACATGAAATTGTCATTAATGGATCATTGTTAAAGCTCATGTTAATTAAGGTTATTGGTCTTCTGTTGTCATCCTTCTTTGGGGTTTCATGTTTGAAGCTTCATGAATACTTGCATCAGTCAGATTCACTCATTTCTACGGTGACCATTACCAGACATGATAAAAAGCGTTTTGCTTTCTAACAAAATTGCTCTCATAACAAACATTTCTATTTTTTTTATTATGTATTTCAGACAATAACATGGAATTGATTTACCTGATGTCTTGCGGATAATGTTAGAAATCCTGACATGTGAGTATTATTGTGTCAAAAATAATGAATTTAATATAATTTATCTTTCTAAAATATGAAGAAATCTACTATAACTTCTTATCAGCTCCATGCATGCTACATTTTGAAACTAGAAGCAGACCAACATTATACTTATAAATATGGTGTAATAAAAGTGTACAGGTTCAAAGTTTATATATTATTAAAAATAAATGCAGTAATGAAACAAAACATATTTTATTCAGTAAGTGTGTTACATAAACCTTACAGTTGTCTCCTCTTTATATTACAGAATGGATATCACGATTTGCTGTATATGTCAGCATGCAGTTGAAGACAACCAAGGCTCTAAACTTACAGTTAAAGGATGCAGTGGAATAAATGATGCTAGCTTGAAGAGACAGGATAATGTTCAGGCTGTTCCAGGCAATTTTGTTCACATTGCATGTCGAAATACGTACACAAATGCTAATGTTATTGTTCGCGATACAAAAGAAAATCTTAGTCCAAACACCAGATTTGTGAGGTCTTAAGCTGATGTATTGAATTTTCAAGAACATTCTATATTTTGTGGTCATTCTGCTAAATACAATGACAGAAAACACGGTTTGGATGTTTTTCCAGTAAGGACATTAGAGTTTCAAAAAACTATAATAGAGTTGTGTTCAGCTAGAGGAGATGATTGGGCTGATAAGGTCCCGGGCAGGATAGAATATGTAAATGACCTACCAGCCGATGATGCAGTTTACCACCAGTCCTGTAGCATCAATTTTAGAACATTTAAAGATATGCCAACAAATTTCCGCAGTGTTACCGAACCCATGACGATGACATCACCAATACGAGGCAGACCCACGAACGAAGCAGCACATCTAGCTTTTCAACAAGTGATCTCATCATTAAAAGAAAGTGACGATGAGCAAATAACAGTTACAGATTTAGGTGACCAAATGAAACATATTTGTGGAGAAAATGCATATGGTGTACAATACACTAAGCAGAAATTAAAGGAACATTTTGTTGATTCAGTTATAATCACAGACATAAATGGGAAAGTAGATGTGGTCACCTTTACAAGAACTGCAGCTTCAATATTACATGACTTCTATTCACAAGGAAAGTTAGATAATGCCGAGGCCCAAAAAGTGACTCTTTTAAAAACAGCAGCTAAGTTAATTCAAAATGATATCAAGGATGTAAAAAGTGACAAATCAGTTTATCCAAATCCGGATGATATCGCCAATAAGCAGTTTGTGCCTGAAAGCTTATTAATCTTTTTAAGAGAAATATTTTCGGGGAAGGATTCTGATGTAAAATTGTGCTCAATAGGTCAAGCCATTATGCAAGCTTGTCGACCTAGAACTATCATAGCTCCATTACAGTTGGGGTTGGCTGTTCAGCTCCATCATCATTTTGCGTCAAGGTATCTCATTGATGTGTTGAATAGCCTTGGATTTTGTGTGTCTTACTCTGAAGTGCAGATGTTCGAGTCAAGTGCAGTTTTTACAAACAATACAAATATTGAAAACTATCATGAAGACATGTTCATTCAATATGTGGGTGACAATGTTGACCATAATCTACGGACTTTGGATGGACACAATACCTTTCATGGTATGGGTATGATTGCCTGTGTTACACCGGGAAACTATGGTTATAAACCAGTGACAAGAAGGCGCATTACAACTGAGGATCTCTTGTCAATTGGAAGGATAAATAAACAATATTACACAGCACCATGTAATTCAAAGCCTTCACTGAAATTGTCAGAGATAACATTACAGAATAAGACTCGTATATATGATGCTTACAACAAAATTTCATTTCTTGCGCAGATCACTTGGCCACACAGGAAACCTGGACCCGAATGGTCAGGACTTATGCAGATGATAAGTAAAGGTGAACACCCAGGTAAATCATCGGTTATCCTGCTACCTATGATTGATATGGATCCGAACGACATGTCGTGCGTTTTCACAACGCTTCAGTATATTTCCAGCCATGCATACAAGTACAAGCAAACCGCGGTTGTCACATTTGATCAACCATTGTATTGGAAAGCAGTAACAATTGTATCCAAAGCTAATGATGGTACTTTGCTAAAGGACATGGTAGTTCGACTAGGCGGATTTCACTGCATAATGAGCTTTCTGGGATGCATTGGCCAACTCATGTCAGGCACAGGATTGAATGAATTGTTTGAAACAGTGTATGCTCCAAATACTGTGCCACACATTATGAGCGGGAAAGCAGTTGCAAGNACAAAACGGGTATTAGGTCTCAGCTGTTCCCATATCCTGCCTGTAATACATGCCCTCACTGGATGTGATACTACATCACAGATTTATGGCATAAGCAAAGGAGCGGCACTGAAAAAGTGTTTGGGTGATACAGATCTTGTAACACTTGCGGAGACATTCATAGAACAGTCCACTGAAGAAAGCATAGTAAGAAATGGAGAAAAGATACTTGCTAGTCTGTATGGTGGATTGATTGAGGAAGGGTTAGACATTTTACGCTTCTGGAAATTTACGCGGAAGGTAATGACAAGTACAACCCATGTGCAGGTCCAAACATTACCACCTACCTCTAGGTCGGCTAAGTATCAAAGCGTGCGCTCATATTTTCAAGTCCAGGAGTGGATAGGAGCTGACCCACGACTGCTGCCAACTGAATGGGGTTGGGCTCTTAATAACGACAGACTTCTACCAGTGAAAACAGATTTACCGTCTTCCCCAGAGAACCTTCTTAACATGATTAAATGCAGATGCAAACGAAATTGCACTTGTAGAAAAAGCGGACTTGAATGTACAACTGGATGTTCAGAGTGCCAGGGTGTTAGTTCCACTAACACAACATGTAGACGGGAATCAGACGATTTTGACTCAGACTTAGAATTATAAGAACCTGGTTTAACATTTGTGTTAAAGACTGTATTACATGCGCATGATACGTGTGGTCAAACATGAACGTAACGTGGCAGTCATATATCCTATTGAGGTTATGTTCGTTGCCCCACCCACTTCTTCATTATTGTATTATGTTTAATGTATATTTATCTCGCTTTAAATACATGCACAGATAGATAAGGAATATATATTTATATTATTTGTTACTTTCTGTGTACCGGATGATGTTCAAATATTGAAATGAAACTGCTCTTCTGAACACTGTGAAGCTTTTTGCAGGCAATTTCTGTCTGAATTATTAAGTGTTTACCTAGTACATATTATCATTTTTTTACAATATTTCCCCGGCTTAGATTTTTTTTTAATTAATATGTTAAAGATCCTAGATGGTAAATTTAAAGGTTTCGTTTCTGTTGATTTTTTTTTAAGGTTATGGCTATTTTGGGGATATTTTGACTGGACTACGTTGGCCATAACCTTTGCAATATTGAAGATAGCAACTTAATATTTGGCATGCATGTGTATCTCATGGAGCTGCACATTTTATGTGGTGAAAGTTCAAGGTCATCCATCAAGGTCAAAAGTCAAATATATGGGTCAAAATTGCTTAAAAGGGGACATTGTGCATTGTGTTTCACAAACACATACCTTGTTGTTTTAATGTGATAGTAAATAGGTTGCCCGTTAATTTGTATATGCAATAGATCTTTTAAACCTATACATACAGCTACTAATGATGTAAGATTGTATCAATAATTCAGCCGTCATCGAATCCATGAATGTGTGACTGAGGAATAACTTTGTTAATTTTGGTTTTCTTGTTTGCCTAAGAAAAAACTGTTAGCATTCTCTGTTAAGCATATTACCTGATGTTTAATAAATATTTATACAGGTCAGTTATAAAGGAAATTCAGTGGGCGGACATATGTATGGTCACATAAGACGGGGAGTCTCTTAATAAAGGGATTCTAACTTTGCCTATCCAGTCCCCTCATGATAGTAAGTAAGTGTACACAGTTTGAAAGCTCATGTGATGACAAAAGCTCATATTTGTATTTATTTTTAAATAGATTAGCTAATCAAAACAGGAAAAAAAATAATACTAGCATTATCTTACAATAAATAACATTACAAAATGCATTCCTCTGAGTGAGAAATTCATAAATATTTATCATTTAATCTTTTTTTCCTAAGTCAGTATTTGAAAGATTTCAAGAATATATTAATAAAGTTTTCAATATAAAACTACATGTATGTTAAACTTTGTTAAACATGGTGGCTGCAAAATAACTAACAACTAGTAAAACTACTTGGAAGAGGAAAATCAACAAACATATATAAACGGAACATGAAATACAAACTGTTGAAAACAGATCAGATGGTTGATCCTCATATAAACATACACAGTTCATTATGCAGTTTAATTCAGTTTCAGTGTATCGTTAATTACATATTAATAATCACCTTTCAAGAGTAGAACCAATCAGTGAAGTAAATGAATCCTCGGTAAAGCACCCATTGTGTAGTCAAATAACCGTACAAGTGAAACTAAAAAATGCCAATCCTAAAAAAAATTAAAGAATAGTTCTGTATTTCATTTAAGAGTGACTGCTTGTGTTCACTTGGTTTTCTAACACAACTGCAGTCATGACATCCCCAAGCATTTGCCAACTTTTCCATTTCAATTATTGGAAAAAAGGAATAATTTTTGTGTGTCAATGTTGCACCTGTAAAAAATGTTGGTGCACATTGGGAATGTAAACAGTAAACAATGATTAAAGCCCTTCATAAGCAATGGTATCATGGCCATCAAATGCATGTATTTTTAATGAATATGGAAGTCATTTTGTTCCCAATGACACTGTTCTTGGTCAGCATAATTTAAATACTTCAATGGTAAAAAGTACATTCTGTTATACTCACTGTTCTGTTGCAGGGGCCATAATACCAATTAATATTTTATTAAAGGGCCTGCATCTGTATATATGTGAGAGATGTACCAGCTACAGAACAGATAATCATTTTGCAGAGTTATTATAATTAAAATTAAATCATGTTGATTTTTTTCAAATATAAACTTGTACAGACAATGTGAATATCAAGTGTTTTTTTTTGCTGTTAAATACTGCATTCAGTTATCTTTCACTTTCTACATCTATGACACTTGAACAAATTTAGAACACATTTACATAAGTGATTAATTAGTAAATGTTCTTACATAATAATTATGTTGTTTTTCATTTTATAGAATTTTGATCCATCATACTATTCAAAAGCATTTATTTGATTGATTTACATATGTACTTGGCATGTGATGTGTTCCAAACTTATTCAGCTAACAAAACTTGAAATTTTCAAGAAGAACTTGTAACTGTCAACAACAACTTTTATTAACATTCAAACTGAATGTACATACTTGAATGTGAATTTGCATCATCATGAAACAATTGCTTCCTAGGTTTAGCAGCCGCAGTGTCATCACAGTGTCATTGAGTTAAATAATTTATAATAGTTACTTACATTGATATTTTCATTTTGAAATTCATAAGCTTCAAGGATTAATATTCTATTTTTTTTTTTAATACATTATGTTAATTTTAAGGTTCCGTATGACAGTGATTTCCCCAAGAATTTTTCCAAGCACAATTATTTTTCACGTACACATAATTTTTCCAGGTATACAAAATTATTGTAACAATTTAAGATATGTATGTCAAATGAGAAGTATGATAAAAGCTTCTTTAATTTAAGATTACAAAAATTAAGGCGAAATTGAAGATTTTAGAGATTTTATGAAAATTTATTTGAAAATACATTAAAGGTGAATAGCAAAAAAAAATCTAATGAAAGAATGGTGTCTTATTGAAAAAGCGCATCCTATCATGGAAACATAGTGTTAATTGTAAGGATTTAAATGTAAATTATAAATATATTTCAATATAAAAATAAAATAAGTAGACTTGATAGCCGACACATACCCAACTTATTTGATATTGACATGCTACCTGAACCAAATCATTTAAAATAACTGGTCTCAAAGGCTTTAGCTCAATCTAGCTTAATGCGGCTCATTGTACCACAACAAACATTATTTATGATTTCAAAGTACTTGATAATAATTTTTTTTCCAAAACATGCCCATGGTTTCTAGTCCCCCTCCATGTTCTTTATTATTTTGGATAGCAACATTATCATGGGGTATTATCTGCTCATATTCAAGGGGTATCATTGGATTCCATCCAACTCATTGTGGCTAGATTTTGGACATACTCAAAGTGAATAAACATAATATCAAGGGCAGATCCTAAGGGAGGCAGAAGTGGCATATGCCCCCATAATTTCTCAACAATCATAAGTTAACTCAGCAAAAACCAGTGTAGATAAATATTGTTCACCTCGTTGTTTAATAATACATTAACCCGAGCAATGTTAAGATCAGGTTTATTTAAATGTACTTGCCGTCGCTGGGATGGATGTTTTAAGATTCTGACAAAAGCCGCCATCCCAATACAGTTTGAAATGTCAAAATAAAAACTATGTTTGTCGGATTAGTTCAACTCATATATTAAATCGGGTACCAAAAAAGTGTGCAGGATTCATATTGAAAAAATCCTGGATCCGCCCCTGTAACTTCACTCATTTCATGCGCACAAACAATACATTTGTTTTCTTATGCAACTGACATTTTCTATCACTGCAATTTATCAGTTCGACAACCTCCTAGTGAAAGCATCATAATTAAAGATTTATTTTGGATTAAATGTTAATATTAATGGATGATTTTGCGATAATCATGATTAAAAATGGCAATATTAAAAAGCAAGTGATATGTTTGTGAAACACTATGTCCCCTTTTGAGCGATCTTGACCCATATATTTGACCTTTGACCTTGAAGGATAACCTTGACCTTTCACCACTCAAAATGTGCAGCTCCATGAGATACACATGCATGCCAAATATCAAGTTGCTATCTTCAATATTGCAAAAGTTATGACCAATGTTAAAGTTTTTGCAAACAAACAAACAGACAGGGCAAAACAAATATGTCACCCAGTATAGGGGCAAAGGAATAAAGCAGCACAAGTTATAAACCAGTATCCAGTGTGTGACATAAATCATACACAAGTCAGCAGTTAGACAATATCTGAAATCGCAACGTAAACGTGAACGTCCGAATTTATGGTCATTACTCAAATCGTGATTTCTTTATCAAATTTGACGAAACATTCAAAATTAATACACATAACGTATATATTGGTTTATTCTTGATTTATTTAAACCATTACCCGAACATGATCGTTTTTTTTGTTAAAATTTGCTCGCATTTGATAATCCAAAGACCAGCTTTCCTTCCACATATCTGCATGGACAAGACAAAGAATCAAGTAAATATGTTATACCAATGCTGTTGTATCATAAGATCGGCCCTCTTTAATAAAAAAACATGGGTATCATGTTAGTTAACAGCGTTCAATGAGCTCTTCTCATACAAGCCAAGGAAAACCACAACAGAATTGGTGGATTTCTCTCATTTTAAACTGGATGATATTCGAATGTACTAACCCAGGGGTTCATGACGTATATACTAACCAATGATCAGTTGCAAAGGGTAAAATAAAGCGTACTTTATATGTGTAAAATCCAAAGAATACTCCTGTCAGAAATATACTAGCTATCAGTATAAAGTGCATCAACGTAGCATGTTCTCAAATGACATGCCGAATTTTAAATGTAAACACAAATTGTTGTTCAACATCTAGCTGCAATAAAACATTCAAGATCTATACATTGTAAAGACTTGTAATCCAAAATTACTAAATTGGTGGACCCCCCTGCATATTATCATCCGACTGGCGCCATTTTAAAATAAAATTTAATCAACTGTTATTGATTTATAGCAATGGTGCTAGGGGAGGTTGGGGGG
>VMBQ01009630.1:14441-31306 GCA_007657795.1 Dreissena rostriformis
GGGGGGCACAGAAATTATCAAAAGGAGCTGGCAAGACTGCTAGAATAGCCAGTCATTTCAGTTGCCGATCAGCTTTCTACATCTGGACCTGGTATGTCAATGCAAAGGACCTGGATAACTACATGATCAGCATAATCTTACGTCCAAAGAGTCTACAAGTAATGGACAGATTTTTTTTAAAATCATGTGTATACCGTTTGAATGCACTAATTTTTTATATTTTCGACCAGCAGTTGGCACATATACGCTGGATAACGCTGGTATACAGTGGGAATAATTCTAAGGCGGCCGCTTTCAAGTCCCCCCGCTTTCTTCCGTGACTTAAATAAAAATCTCGGTGGCTATTTACCCAAAGATCACAGTCTGACGACGCCATCGTTGTTATTGTTTTTGTTGTTGTAACATTCTCAGAATGGTATCACGTGGGCGGACTACTTTCAACCCGTATTTCCCCCGAGTCGAGTATTGATAATCTGCGAGGGGTACCGAATGGCTCGTAACGTCAGGTTCACGTCGGTTGACGTTACGTCATTTAATTGCATTTACTTCCGGTATTGTAACAGAAGGAAACGCTATGTGAAACTTTCTGTATAATCACTGTTTGTACTCCTTTAATTTAACGTTTCGGCATTATGCCTTTATAAAAAAAAATGATTTTTTTGTTATGTAAACTACATTTTTACGTCTTTTGACAGTCCATTTTAAATAACAAAGTAAATGTTTTTTAACGTCAAATGCCGTTGTACATGATGACGTCATAAATAACGTTATATAAAGTGGCCCAAAAAATCATAAAAATTCGCCAAATATGAAATGACATTAAAATCTTAGATATAACATGTGTCAATCTTATACTAAATGTGTGCGTTGTATACTAAATAAATTTATATTTTACAATAAAACAATAAATCATAATATATTATTATAATTTCCCTGGACTTTTTATCATTAAATAGGATAAACTTATTTAATGAATTTAATGATATCAATTTATATGTACGTAAAAGATTATAATTAAATAATGATACATACTTGCTGTTCAATCTATTATATACACATTAAAGATAAGATAAATTGCATATAATACTGTTATTTGTTGATGTATTTATGTTGATAATTAATATAAACTGTTTTTCACAAATAAGTTGTACTAAATAATTCCTCGTAGTAGGACATCAAGTTGATTTTTTGATTTCAATCCATTTGAAGACTTTGTTTCAAACTTCTTTATGAATTCCAATTCCTTAATAAGTCTGTAATAACGAGAACTTTCTCGTATTTGTGTTAGCACTGATATACCCATGTCCTTGACTCCGTGGCCAGCACCGTTGAAATGGTCTGGGATGGGTTTGTCCCTCTGGAGCCTCACGTCAGCCTCGTGATCTTTGGCACGTTCCTTTAACGATCTACTTGTCTCTCCTATATATATCATATTCTTGCATTTAACACAACATATGCCGTATACCAAGTTGTAAATGTAACAGTTCTGTGTTGTTGTCTCAAATGGAATTTCACTTATTAGGTTGTTATGCAAACCTCTTTTTAACATTTCACAGACTTTACAATTTGCCTTGCATGATTTCGGTATTTGTTAAAAACGCTTGTTTATTTCTTTAAGTGTTTTTCCATGAACTAAAAATGTCACCGATAGTTCTGTCTCGTCTGTATGCAACAATTGGTACATCTGGGAATACATTTTTCATTCGGTCTGATTTATATAGTTTGTCGGTATGTTTTCGAATTATTGAGTGAATATTTGGAAGGTCGTTGGAATACGTTATAGGTAGTGGTACTCTCTTGTTGGCTGTTTTATTATTTTCTTTCTTTTTAAGTAAGTCTTTTCTATTTTAACTATCAACTCGAGATAATTCATGGTCTACAAATTTATTTGGATATCCTCTCCTGTGTAGATGTTTTTTTTGTAGAAATGTGTAGACCATTAACAGGTTGCGACACTACCTCAAAGATTTTCGGCATAGGGAAGACATCAGCACTCACAATTTTACGAAAGAACAAAACCTTTCAGGAAATTGCGTCACGTTTCGTCGTCAGCCAAACGAAGGAGGAAATAATAACACTTGGAGAAAAGGCAGTATTATCAGTTCTTGAGGGTGATTTAAATAGCACTCATAACGCTGAACGTTTCAAACAGTTTTCTTCGCAAGTAATGAGACGTACCACTGATGTTCAAGTTCAAAGCCTACCTCCAACATCTTCTGCAGCAATATAACACTCGCTTTGCGTGTACTTTTAGGTACAAAACTGGACATCAGCTGCTATTCTCCATCCGGAAGAATGGGGCTGGGAGGTTTCTGATGGAGTGTTTGTTCCAATTAAAACACAACTCCCCCTTGCCCCGGAATATTTGTTAAATGTTGTCAGATGCAATTGCAAATCAAATTGCGATTCAAAAAGGTGTTCTTGTAGAAAACATGGGCTAGATTGTTCATTGGGATGTGGAGAATGTCAGGGAAAGAGCTGTTCAAATTCCCGTTTAATAGAAGAACACGAAATGGACGAAATGTCTTCTGATACTGAAAACGTGTATTAACTTTTCCTGAACGCTTTACCAAACTACACCATGAGACGATTCTAGTGAGCACCAATACCATAGGATAAAATGCACAATAAGAGAGTAATTGCCTCGTAAATACCTGAAATAGATGTTGACATGAAAACATTCCAATGCTAAAAGTAGTGGGTGGGGTATTTTGACTCGATCCTTATAAAACATACTATTTTATCTGTAAATATTGAACCTTTGTATTATAAAATGTTTCACAAAAGCATTTTTTAGAACATCATATGTTCAAAAATGTTTTTGAATATTGCGATTGTGCTGTATACTTGAAATATAAAAAGATATTGTATTTTTTTAGTTACAAATGAAATTGTGACGGTGGGTCTACTAAAACACGAATTGTCGACATTTCATACCATATTTCAGACTGTAACTTTTTTCCTGTGGTAATTTAGATATTAGCCTTAATCAGGGGGGCATGCGTATGAGGGAGCTTACCGCGTTTAAGTGAGGTTACGGGAGCAAAACTTCAAAGATGNCCTTTAATTCTAAACTTCTTCAGGATGGATTATATTTTGACTTTTTGGTACGTTCAAGATGTGCCTTTGAAGTGCCTTATGTTTAGACATTATGACGTCATCAGAGTTCACAGCGAGCTTGTGATTGTATTACGTCGTAACTTAATATTTCTCCCTAAATGATGTGTATGTCTTCTGCAGTAGATATTTCTGGTTCATGTTTTTTAAATTATAAATCTTAAGGTAGATTATAAAATAAAATGATGTTCCTTATAAAACGGTTATTAAAATATAGATCTTCTAGATAATACCCGAAATTACTCTAGCGAAAAACTAACAAAACATAACATACATAAGCACATTTCAATTAAGTGTTCTCCACGGTTTTTACTTAATGTATCAAGTTAAACAAGTGAATTGTAATCTTAAAAAAAATAAAACAATCTATTTTGAGCGATTAAAATGTATTAACACAGTTCACCCATGGTACTTTGTCCGTACTTGATATATGGAGAAGACGGACAGGTTATAGCAATAGAGAGGGTATGACTGACTTGCGATACATTTCAAGCGATTCTTTATTTGATTTCAATACCATTTTATTTTCTCAATTGTCTAACACATAGACAACACACGAGGAATGTTACATTATACTAAATTACAAAGTTTGTATGGTACTATTAAATACATACTATTTAATTCAGTGGAAACAAGTGTACGCCGATATCGACACGTTGACTAGTATTGTTGCAGAACACAAATTGTGTCTTAACAACGATTTTGCACAGACTAATGGAGATTTCCCAACAGTGTACATGTATAATGTACACATAGAAATGTTCTGCTGTACTTCAGAAAACTATTTGCAATGGAATAAATTCCAAATAGCAATCTATTTTTGTTTATTTCATAGTCCTTTTTCTTATGAATTTTCAATCTTAATGTTTATTCGTTAATCATTAACATGTAACGTTTGAATGTGTCATGTTTATGTGTGCAATTGATATTCTTGTCCGCGAAACATTGTCACGTTTATCCGAATGTCCTGTTTTTTTTTCATTGTGAACGATTGAAACGAAACTATCTGTCCGTGCCGTTTTTCCCAATGATTGTTACTGAACTTACCATTTCTAAGACGCAAAATCCGATTGGCAGAAAATCGTGTTACGCATAAACAACAAACAAGTAGATTTAAAGTTGAAAAAAGGGTGTTTTTATTAATAAATAAAAACTAGGCAACACGATCTGAGGCCGAAAGAAACCGTGTGATGTATGTATAACGATCAAACAACAACGGCTGTATTTATATTAATGATGAAAGAAAATGAAAGAAACTAGATAGATACATGCACATTCCATATTCTCGAAATAGGCTTCTCGCCGACCAATAGGCTTGAACATGCTCGTGAATATGTTACTTTAATTATTAAATTAACAAACACTTTTGATAAATTTAATTAATATTGGATTCAATTTAAGATTATGTATTAGCCATAAAGCGGTTTCTTTGCTTTACAACTTAGGTAAGCGAGTTATTGGTATGAGGACAAAGACAAGCGTTATTCGGCACATGTTGTTGACAATTGAGAGCCTCTTGCCGTCGGTTGGACTCTGCGCGCCCCAGCTGCGAGCGGAGAGACATCTGAAAGACAGAGCACACGTCAATGAAGTGTTAATAAAGTGTAATTAAGCGTTTTCTTTCTTAATGATTGTGCTGCAAAACGTTATTAGCACGCATAAATCAGGCTTATGATCAGACAGAATAAATCTCTACTTATTTACTTGATTATATGCGATCGTGATAAATACTTCAAATAAAGCATTATATAGAAAAGCAATATAAGAACGGCCTACCTTTCGTGAAGTCTCTTTAAGTTCTCCTTCTGCTGCTCTGGAGAAACCAATCCCTGTACCGCAGCATCAGCATCACTCAAATTTGAAGCAAATTCGGTTATTCTAGGGATTGCGGTCTCTCAGTGTATGGCAAAGTTCCCTCTGAATTTCCACGCGCACCTCGAACGCTCAGCCGTCTTTGCTTATCCAGATTTTGACTTCAGGAGTCGACTTCCAATAAATTACTATTACAAAATTTGGTGCATAACCTTTTGAAAACAATCAGCATTTACGATATTTGTTCACAGTTTGGCAAACTCATAGAATCAAGCGAAGAATGTATGAATTATATTGAAACAAGCGAAACAACATTCCTCCATAAGTTTAAAATGCAGATTTCTCGATCATATTCGTCAACACAATGTGGACAGAATTTTTTTTAGAGCCTTCTTACCAGTCTGATTTCTAAAAAGAATCTGAGGTGGCACCAATGTCCACAAGCAGTGCACTGTGTCCACTTCACAAACACTGCGCCGTCGCAGTGGCGTATTCCTGGTAAAGAGAACTTGTTGCACACACAACAGTTGTTGGCTGGGTTATCTTTCTGCTAGATCACTGTCACTTTCTGAAACAACTTGATGCATTTTCATTTTGTGGACTTTGCTGCATGAAGGTTTCTGGTAATCAAGTATTACTCATCGCTGTTTCCCTGGATTTTCCATTTTTGGTCATTGCTGGTCTTTCACGTTCGTATTACCTGGTTGAACACTTCGTCCTCTGTTATTGAAAGCTTTGGATTGTATATAAACAGTAACATCTTTGTATAGGAAAATACAATATGTATTGCAATAAACATGGTGAAAATGCATGAACATATCAAGTAAACAAAATATAATTGTATTAACTGTTGTTGTTATGAACAAATCAAAAGATCAAACAAAAAGATTTAACAGTAAAATAACATTAACAAGAATAATAAATGTTTTCATCGTTTTTCTAGCTTTTCAATCAGTGATTCGGCAAGTCGTGCCACTTTTCTGTAACATGCTGCCCCCTCCCGACTCATCTCTGCCTGGCTTTCCAGGGCCTCTAATTGGGCATCTTTGATAGACATTAAGGATCAATGTTTAAAAATATGTCACAAAGTACATGTACTTAATCTAACATTTAAATGTACAACATTTTAATCAAATTGAAGCTTTAACAAAAAAACATTATAATATCAAGGATTAATTTTACATTTCATGAACTTGCCAATAAAAAGAAAATAATTCAACAAAAAGAATACTCATGATTTATCAATAGTTATAGTTCTCACGTTTACATATCCCATTATTACCTCTTTCTGCTAGAGTCAATGGACTTTTCTATTGTTGAGGTTGATAAAACAGATATTGCTAGAATTAAACAACAAATATTTTAATACATTTTATAATTTTAAGTTATTTGACAGAATACAAGAGGAAAAAAGAAGAAAATGTGGTGGTGGTGGTGGTAGTAGTAGTAATCGTAGTAGTTACATAAGTATGAGAAGTAGCAGTAGAAGAAGTAGTAGTATCACTAGAAGTAGAAGTAGTAGTAGAAGAAGTAGTAGTAGTAGTAGTAGTAGAAGTAGTAGTAGTAGTAGTAGTAGTAGTAGTAGTAGTAGTAGAAGTAGTAGTAGTAGTAGTAGTAGTAATAGTAGTAGTAGTAGCAGCAGCAGGAGTAGTAGTAGTTGTAGTAGTAGTAGTAGTAGTAGTAGAAGTGGTAGTGGTGGTGATGGTGGTGGTGGTAGTATTAGTAGTAGTAGTTGCAAAAGCAGCAGAAGTAGTAGTAGTAGTAGTAGCACAAACAGTAGCATAGTACCGGTGGTTGTAGAGGTAGTGGTAGCACTTGTACTATTAGTGGTACTTCAAGAAGTATTTTTAATTGTAGCATTACATTGTATGATGTATACAATTCATTTCAATAAATAATAAAACAAATAATAAAATGTTAAAATTTACAAATATAACTCTTTTTTTTTATTTCGTACATATTACTTTATAGTCTTTAATTAATGTTGATGAAAGGATCTACTGCTAGATTTTGCCTTGCTTCGACGTATCTGGAAATTAAATTAAACAAATCTTAATTTATAACAAAACATAAAGGCAAAAGTTTCCCCTCATTGGACCCCTACACATTGCACCAACACGGTCTCTTTACCGAATCGCTTATTTATATCACGGGAAAGTTTTGTGAACAATAAAATACACATATTCAATTAAATAGCATGTAACAGCGCAAAACCGCATTGACAAACATATTTGTGCATCAAACGTATAAGTGGCGAATAGTTGGGCATCTTTGATATAATAACGAGCAAGGAACAACTTTTTTTTTAATTTACACAATGCAAAATTCAAAAGCATAAATAGTGAGTTCACCCACAATTTTTTGGAACAGTCGCTTTCTAAAGTCAACGTCATTGAGTCTGTGTATGTCGAAGTGAACAGTCGTATTTCGGTGCTTGAAACTTAAAGCATGGATTTTTAAAGTGCCTGTACTGACTGTCTTCAACGGTTTCCGCCACACCGAAGGGATCCGGGATGTCCATGGCGATTAAAAACTCAATCATAGGCAGCCCCAGGAACCTCGGCGACGGAGGATTTACCGCTACAGCGATAAGGATTTAATAAATGCGTGAATGTGTTAGGAGTATAACTGATATTGTTTTGAAAATGATGAAAGGATCTAATGTATCAATGACAATGAATAATTAATAGCACAAGGTAAGAGGAGAAAATCGTTTGGATTATTTCATTTTTTTTCATACTAGTAATGATTATCTTTGGATATGGTAAAAATATTGATTTATGAAGATGAAATATCGGGAATATCTTTCATTTGTATTACAATAATCTACAAAAAAATATTGAACAAACCGATGACGGTATCTGCGTCGTCCACGACTTCATGGAACGATGCTGAGTGGGCGAAAAGACTAACCACCGCTTGCGAGGTCTGTGACATTTATGTCAATGGCGGTCCTCCCCCGTAGCGGCAGCATGGTTCCGCTCCCTTGAAACATCGGCTTTAGCGTGTTTTGTCTAAAATAAATATTACACAAATGAATACATTTCATTTCGCCTTTTGAAATTCTTCGATATTCTGCAATTTCTATGTGAATTGTAGATCTATGAATTGTAGTTTGCGCCATCCGTGTGTAAGACAATCCCCAGTTGTTAGCTCAAATGCAGAAAAGCGTGTTTTTACTACGGCAATCGAGAGTTCGAGCCCACCACCGGGCGATATATCCCTCAGTGCTCGCTTAATGTTGTCGTACGTTAAATCATTTTCACTCGTATACATGTAAATGGTGTCTATTTTATGTAATTTTCTAATAAAAGATATACTTATTCTATATTTACCATGTTTCTCCACTTTTCCAATAATTGTTGGAGTGTCCTCGGGCCGTTTCCGCATGCATTTACGCTAGCCTAAAGCTCGGCCCAGATCTCTCTAACTCGAGCAACCATGCCCGGACCGCCCGAGTCATGGTTCTCTCGAAGTTTGTAGATATTTAATTTCATATATTGAATTCTGTAATTACTTCAATGTCTCGCTAGCTAAAAGCTTTCGCTCTTTTGGTATTGTCCATTTTGAAAATCGTCATCTGTCAAATTGACAATTTGCGCGAAAAAGACGTCATGTTTAGTATTGCATCGTTGGTAATTTTATTGCGGTAAGTTTACAAATTGCAATAGTTAGGTAACCGCGCAGTAACCATTGTTTATACAAAGGAAAATAAACGGCGGTAACCTAACCATGTAAATAACTGCGGTAATCAAATTACCACAGTTAATTTAAACCACCGTTTATACAATTGGCTGATGGTCGGTATGTTCTTATTTTTTTCTTTTCACAATTGCTTCATGGTCTTGCGGTACTCGTCCGACCCGCTGAATTTTTCAAGTCCCATTATTCGGAAATCATTCATGGAAACTGTCACGCCTATAAAAGCACACCACACGAGTATGCTAATAATACACATAAACGCTGCAAAAAATCCAAAACTTTCTATTAAATAAAGGGCTACAACTTGAATTGACAAAGTCATCTTAATGACAACGTGAAGGAATCACTGAAGTAAGGTAGCAAACATGTTCAATTTAATGATTGAAAACAAGTCTGACTGCATGATGGACGGACAGACAAGTCAAAACAAAATATATTCATTTTTTGAGGCTGAATTATGAAATGTGGTTATTAATTCCTAAAGAACATATTTTATACAGAACTGTATTTCAAATGTTAAATAGTGCATTACTTACTATTTACCTTTCTTTTTCTGTCTTTTCTAGGTGATTGATGGGTTCTGTCTAGACACTGATGCTGTTTTTCTGTTTCTATATTTTTTTTAATGTATTTATTAAATACATGTACAATTTACCTTGCTCATTAGATACTTCCATTGCTGGACCTAGAAGGATCATGCACGATGCCCCTTGGACTGGTTCTGGAAATCAAGTTGACATTGTATATTGTTTAATGCACAGGCAAGTCAATCAAGTTTATGATATAATATTTGCATAACAAATTTTGTTTTTAATTTGTATAACTAACTTTGGCTTCGGCGAATACCAGTTGCATCAAGTCAATTTCACTAGGAGTTTCGCGGATATTCACACAAACGTCATCCATGCGATACGGTGACTGTAATCGCTTGTTGCGAAATGGATTCAGTTGACCTAGTTTTAGTTCAGGAGATAGTTTCTACTGAGTTAAGACTTACAGAGTCGCCATACTCATTTTGCCGATTTGAATGTAAAATAAGCTTACAATGGAAAGGCATTGCCTTGGACTTTTGGAATTTCCGGGTTTTTGTTTAGTATGATTAATCCAACAAAAACACATATTTTTCTTCCCTTTTTTATCAACGTTTCGGCTTACGCCTTCATCAGGATAACACAAATAATAACTGAAAGCGGATGTTACGTCATTGACTTAATGAACATTAAATTGCAGGAAAATATACGTAAATAAAATGAACGTCAATTAAATGAAGCTCAACTTTCGGATTCAAGAAAACACAATGTCTTATAAAATAATATATAAAAATACTAATAGATAAAAACAAAAGTAAGCTAAATTAAATTGCAGAGCTAGTCTTTTATGTAAAAAAGAACTTTGTTTATATATACCAGTATGGTATATAGAGAATACTATGTTAGCGTTGAATAGAGAGAATTTTATTTTGCGAGAATTAGAACGCCGGGAGCGCGAGACTTGGCGAGCGCTTTCGGTGTTCGAGTGAGCAACATAAACTTTTCTCTACTCAACGCTAATCCTAGTATTCTATTTATCCCATCGCATTTTTACTAACCATGAAAAATAACAAACAAACGTGGAATGTTTGGAAACTTCAAAAATAATGAAACACAGCGAACGATTGTTTGTTTATTAACTGGTTACACCTGTGAAATGCCAAAAACAATAGTCCGCGAATTATGTAAAGAAAAAACGATAATAGAAATATCAACAACATTTATTATTTACGAAAATTTTAAATCATCTTATATCTTTAACAAAACATCATCTGCTATAAAAAAAAACACTTTAAAATCAACAAATATGAAATATATATGAGTAGTGATCTTGAACTTATCTAATTATAGATCAATACACAACGATTCTAACATAATGGTTTAGTGAATCGAAAGCTTTTTCGAAGTCTGCAAAGAAAATAAGGCAAGAATTGTTTGGTTGGTGGAAATAATTTATGCATTCTTGTATCAGACGTACATTTTCACCTATGTAACGTCCTTTTATGAAACCAGATTGAGATCTTGAAATGATTGATGGTAATATTTTTTTAATTCTTTTTATATACTTTTAGTTGCAATTTTATAATCAGTGTTCAGTAAACTAATCGGGCGCCAGTTTGATTAGGATTTTAAGTGTTTTCCAGGTTTTGGAATGAGTGATATTTTACCTGGTTTTTGAAGCGGTCATGACCTTTACTGGTCACATTAAAAATAATGTGGAGGACGAAAGATAAATAAACATTAGATGTTTGGCACTTTTTAGTACACTGTGGATTTATGTATGTGTATTGTCGTGTTTGTTGTGAGTAAAGTTGTTGTGAACATGGAATTTTATAATTTGCATTGTTGCTCCTAAAAATTGTGATTTAAGCGAGCTTGCAAATGGCTGTTCGAGGCTGTTGAGGTGTATTTACATTTTGAATCTCGGGGCAGTTTGGCGTTTGAGGAAAGGATTCACAACTGTATGGGCTAAACGAGATGTAGAGGCGGTAGAACTGCTGATGTTATTTGCACATGGAGTGTGACAAGCAAGTATGTTTGAGCATTTTTGTTGTTGATCTTCACTGACATAAGAATAAGTCATAATTGACTGCATATTTTTATTCCCAGTTATTGCCATTATATCCGTTGGTGGGACATTGTTTTTTTTCTTTATTCAATATAAGACATACAATGTATACATGTATATGATCATAAAACAAAGTGATACCACGTAGCAGCAATAATGTTCAAACATGTTATACAAGATATGCTAATATATACTTTTTTACCTTGTGGTTTCCTTTTGATTAAAAAATAAAGTTAATATGTATTTGTTTCTTTGGTTGTTTGTGATAGGTGTTTAAAAGAAATCAAACAACAGAATAATTTTGAATAAAGATGAGTTGCATAAAGTAGGTAGAAAGCAAACTGGACTCGTTTATGAAAGTTTAATGTGTTTCCATTTTTGTTCAAATATATGAAGTGTATCATTGTTGAGGGCTATATTTTTTTCAATTTGAATCTTCAGCTGTAAATAATTGATAAAACAGTTCATTGTAGGTGTTTGTTTTCTGTATTTCACCCGAAAATGAAATATTTCATACATATAATAATGTGATTCACAGCGTTACTAACCTCTTGTATTTTGATGGTATTTATCCCTAAACTGATGTCTAAGAGAGATAGTTTTACATTTAACTGTTGTTTCTCTTAAAAGGTTGTCAAATGATTCCAAAGAGGTTGAATATGTTTACACTCCCAGAAAAGGTGTTCTATTGTTTCAATATATTCACTACACATATCACGCAGATTTGTGTTGGATAGGTTGCATTTAAAAAGATATGTGTTTGTGGCTATGATTCTCTGGATGTATTTATATTGAACATTTCTCAGTGTTCTATCAGTAGTTGATTTATATGTCATGACAAATATTTGTTTCGAATTAAATTCTTTTTCTCCAAAAAGGTTTTGCCATTTAGTTTGAGCTTTAGAGGTTTCGACAGGGTTTTTAATTTGAAGTGTGTACACTTTTTTGTTCGTCTTGTTTTGTTTTGCAATTATGTTTTCTACGAATGTTTTTTTGAGTACATGGTGTGTTATTTGTATACGTAACAGTTTTAATATGTATGGGTATGCTTTTGATCAATGTGTATTACATCAGGAAATTACTTGTAGGTATTCCGAATATGTAGCATAAATTATCCAAAGAATAGAAGTCGTTTATTGTGTAGTCGTACAGTTGATCTACATATTTTATGTTACGTTTAAACCAATTTTTATAGAAAAACGTTTTATTGTTAGCTATGTCTTTATTGTTCCATAAAATGGTTTTACTGTTTATTTTGGTTTCTAAATAATGAGTAACTTTACACCATGCCGATAGAACATTCGATAGAAATATGTTTTGGGTTGAAATTTCATTTAAAATATTATTGTTGATATTACATTCAAAAAGTAAGGAGTCACCATATGATTTTAGAATTTTCTTGTAGAATAATTTCCATTAACTCGTATTGGTATTATCCAAATATCTTTTTACCCAACTGCATTTGATTGCATTCAAGAATAAATCTATGTCCGTTAGTCTGATAACCCCATATTCTACTGATTGAATTAATTGAGTTCGCTTAATTTTATCAGCTTTTATCGTCCCATATGAAATTAAATATTTCTGAGTTTATATCTTTAATAATATTATTTGGTGGGTTTGGGAGAACTGTAAGTGTATAAATAAATGTGGGGAGTGCAAACGTTTTCAACACGGTGCTTTTTCGGATTAGTGTAAGTTTACCATGCTGCCATGATTTTAAATAATTTTTATTTATTTTTGTAATTTAGGCAATATGTTTTTTAGAACTGTTTCATTTTCAATGTTTGTGAAGGTTATTCCTAACGTTGTTGCTTCATCTGATGTCCAGTTGAATTTCATTTCTTTTGTCAGAAGCATATTACTTTGTTTAAATGAACCTACTCGTAGCACAGTGCATTTACTTTTGTTAAGTTTCAGACCCGATGCCTTTCCAAAAAGGGTTGGCGATTCTATAAGATTATTAAATGAGTCACTACTGTCATTTAAAAAATAAGTTGCATCGTCAGCAAATAAGAACTGTTTAATTTCTTCGTCTGGTTCTAGCGATATTCACTACTTATGTTTATTTGATTGGATATAATGTGATAGATACTCGATGCATATAATAAATAAGGAGTATGAAATTGGACATCCTTGTCTTACCCCTCGTTCGATGTTAAAACTGTTTGAAAAAAGAAAACCTTTGTTAAAAATTATGCTGTTAATATCGGTATAAAATAGTTTAACCCATTTAATTAGACTCTTACCAAAATGCATATTTTCTAAGCAAGAGAACATAAACGAATGGTCTAGTGACACGAAAGCTTTTTCGAAGTATGCACAGAAAATAAGGCAAGAATTGTTTGGTTGGTTACAATAATTNTGAATGAGTCACTACTGTCATTTAAAAAATAAGTTGCATCGTCAGCAAATAAGAGCTGTTTAATTTCTTCGTCTGGTTCTAGCGATATTCCCTACTTATGTTTATTTGTTTGGATATAGTGTGATAGATACTCGATGCATATAATTAATAAGGAGGATGAAATTGGACATCCTTGTCTTACCCCTCGTTCGATGTTAAAACTGTTTGAACAAAGAAAACCTGTTAAAAATTATGCTGTTAATATCGGTATAAAATAGTTTAACCCATTTAATTAGACTCTTACCAAAATTCTTATTTTCTAAGCAAGAGAACATAAACGAATGGTCTAGTGACACGAAAGCTTTTTCGAAGTATGCAAAGAAAATAAGGCAAGAATTGTTTGGTTGGTTACAATAATTTATGCATTCTTGTATCGGACGTACGTTTTCACCTATGTAACGTCCTTTAATGAAACCAGATTGAGATCTTGAAATGATTGATGGTAATATTTTTTTTTTAATTCTGTTTGATATACTTTTAGTTTCAATTTTATAATCAGTGTTCAGTAAACTAATCGGGCGCCAGTTTGATAAGGATTGTAAGTTTTTTCCATATTTTGGAATGAGTGATATTATACATTGTTTTTTGAAGCGTAGTTAAGTTTTCGTTGTTAAATGAATAGTTAAGTGAATTAATTAAATGTGTCTTAAAGCGGGACTGTACGATTTTGTCAATTTTTTTATATGCGTTAAATTTTAATATATTGATAAAATTATGTTACGATGAAACAAAATAGACACAAATAAAAATAAAAAATTATACATTGAAGACGAAATTTATAAAATGCAGCAAAGACAAGATAGCGCTGGTTAAAGCCGATGCCGACACTTTTACTCGTAATTGTTATGAAACAAAATTGTGTCTTTGTGTCGTATGAACGAATCTGCACTAAAACTAAATTTAGATTCACATTGTACATGCATTATATATATGCTGGCGAATTCGGCTGGAAGCCAATTTCAATTTCAGATTTAAATATTTGTCTTATTTCGCATTTTTCGACACATGTTCTTCTCAACTTTTCTTTTAATTTATATTGAAATATATAGATACTAATTGTTAACACATTTTATATAAATTCATTTTTATTTGACAAAATCGTACAGTCCCGCTCTAATATCATTCTAGAATATTTTATAAAACTCGATTGTGATGCCATCAGATCCTGGACATATGTTATTTTGCATTTCTGTTAGTGTTAATCCACATTCATATTCATTAAGTAATCCGTCACAAAATAGTTTTTCCTCTTGATTTAAAGCATGATGTGTATTTTTTCAAAAGGGTGTTATTTTCAACATGTTTTCGATCATAGAGGGTTTCGAAATAAAAAAGTTGTTCTTCTAGTATTTGAGTTCTGTTTGTTATATCTTCGCAATTGACTACTAATTTGTGTACAGTTTTTAGTTCACTTCTACGTTTTTTGTATGTTTGCGAAGTATTTTGTATTTTTTTTAATTGGGTTCAACACGCTAAGCACGTGCTCGTAGTATTATTCCATTGAAATGTGTATGATAAATTCCTTCGTATACTTGTTTTTGTGATGTTATTTCATTTTCAATGGCGGTGGTATCGTTTGTGTTTGTTGTCTGTAAATGTTGTTTAAGTGTTTCAATGGTTTTGATGGTTTCAGTTTCAAGTTTGTGTGTTTCATTTTGTTTAAATGGTGTGTTTCTAGTTGTTGTGTAACGTATATTTTCTTTAATTACTTCCCATAAGGTGTTTGAGTTCGCATCTTTATTATTTTGAACTGTATTGAATATTTATTGTTTTGTTTGCGTTTGATATTGTGTATCTAGTAAGATGCTGTTATTAAGTTTAAAGTATCCTGGGCCTCTTTCAGATTGTATTTTGGGCAGCTTAAGTTCAACTAGAGAGTGGTCAGTCATAAATCCTGGTTTTATGCTACATGTGTCAATAATGTTGCAAAGTGACTCAGATATTAAAAAATAGTGTAATCTGCAATGTATTGTTGGTTTTGTGTTTGAGTGCCAGGTGAATTTACTTTCGTGTGGATTTACTGTACGCCAGATGTCTATCATATTGTAGTTTTCAATTATGTTATTCAAAATGTTTTTATTTTTATAATGAGTATAAAGGTTTCCCTTCTTTTAATCTAATAGTGGGTTAAGAACAGTATTGAAATCCCCACCGACTATACATTTTTTATCTTGGTTATTATTTATAAAGGATTGTAATGTTTCGTAAAATGTGGAATCATCTATGTTAGGGCCGTAAACGTTGATTAATGTTAATTGTGTTTCGTGTATTTTGATAACTATACTTGCTTGTCTGCCAATTATTATTTCGTTAAAGTTATCGACTGTGATGCCTATATTATTTTTAATCAGAAAGGCAATGCCTTGTTTATTAGTATGTTGTCCACTGAGATAGATGTCTCCGTCCCATTCATCTTTTAAGGTTTGTGCTAAAGTATGTGTTAGGTGACCTTCTTGTAATAGGCATATACTATATATTTTTTTCATCTAACCATTTGAAGATTTGTATGCGTTTGTCTTTATTATTTAGCCCTTTTACATTCAAAGCATATAATTTAATCATTCAAAAAGGTGGTGGGTGATGTATATGATAATTTATGTGTGCTTGTCCAGTAAGTTTCTATTTTAAAACATAGAGAAGAGGTATTTATCCTAAACAATAAGTTAAGTGTAATAGAAATGTGGGTCAGATGAGTACACTCTATTCAAAACATCACAATCCAAGTCTCAGCAAAGGATGTTTCATAAACAAAACATTGTATTTTGCTAAACAATGTCATCTATGAGAACATTCTTCTCTATGCAACCGTCTATAGATTAATAATAATAAAAAAAACGTATGTACAAAAACAATACAAATATTTTGTTGAGCGATGGAGACTGATATATATATATATAAAATAAAACGCTTTGAATAAATTTGCCGTAGCTTTCGACCTCTCGGTCTTCTTCAGCGGCATTTATTTGTGAAGCATATCATGNTGTCTTATTTACAACATTATATAAAGTAAGTCTATCCACACATTTGCTATTATTGACATCAACATTTAACAAGTCACATATAACCGCTAACAATTGCCTTTTTTACAGCTGTTAATTTAATAAGATGAACTAGAATCACCACCGGATGTGTTTACACTAAAATATAAACATTATGAGCGTATTTCTCTTAATAGAAGTGTTTTATTTTTTACTAACAACAAGGTATGTGTTTGTGAAACACAATGCACAAT
>VMBQ01009631.1:4082-31136 GCA_007657795.1 Dreissena rostriformis
TTAAGGGGTGTTGCTGCAGTTTTGCTGATTTTTTTTCCATCTAATAACTTTTGCTCAAAATTTATATTCAAGTACTACATACAAATACTATATGAAAAATGAAATAAAAACATAGGGTCACCGGCCTTGTTTTGATTTTATTCACCATTATATAACATGTACTTTTTCATTAAAACTGAAAAATCTCTAATTGCATTAAAATGATTAATAACCTATGAAATTGGCTACATGAAGATATTATATAAGCACATATATATCATATACCATTTAATTAAACCACAAACTACCAAAAAAAAATGGAGAACACAAGTTGAAATTAAAGAAATTTATTTTTTATAATTTTTATGTCACCCAAAAAACGTCAATTTTTTTACTATTTTAACCACAAAAATGGAATTTTAAAAAGTTCTATCTAATAACTGTTTGCGAAACTGCTCAAATATGTTCATCTACGTATTGTTATCATAAAACAAAAATAAAAAAGGGGGTCACCGCACTTTTAACAGAGATTTTTTTGTTTAACTATGAAATTTTCGTGACATCCGTAAAGTAACTGTCCATTGTGTTTCAGACTATTGAAGTAACGTTGTAAAACATCACTGAGCTTTGCAAGGAATTTGATTTCTCAAATAACCCATTTCAGACCTTAAATTGCATCAATAAATGTACATTTGAGAGACATATAAAAGGCAAAGCAACCTTTCATATTTGGCATTTTAAATAGCAACTGGGGATGTTCTAAAACCGGTGATTTGTATGCATAGGGCCGTGTAGAATCGATCAATCAACGAGACTTGTTCAAAGTTGGGCAAACTGACAAAAAGTTGCAAACTTTAACAAGAATGTATGCATTATATTCAAACAAGCAAAATAACTCCTGACTAAGATTTTTTTAAATTATATGTTCTTTCATTGATAATCATCTATTAAAATTGTAAAAATTATAGAGCTTCTGTAAAGCATTTCATCGATAATTTAGAAAAGAAACCAACGTTTATTACCGACATCGGGTTCTTAAAGGTTACGTGGTGTAGTGGTAGCGTGTTGGTTTTTGCTTCTAAAGGTCCCGTGTTCAATCCTCAGGGCACGCAACATGATGATTTATTTTATGATTTTCTGTGTTATCATAATTATTAAAAACTCTTTTAAATATTATAATTTTGCTAGTTATTTTATGTAATGATATTTTTTTAATAAAATACGAAAAACTGTGAACAATGTACACACATTTGGTGGTGCATTTTTATTAACAAATTTTTGATAAGAGTTGATAATTGCGGTTATTCGCAAAAATAAAAGTAGCCCTACATATTGTTATTATGATATCTACTCAAACTAGTATGATATGTGAACCAGTACCAAGCTAGATAAAATCTGCTGGCGTAGAATATAAATTGGTAATAATAAACTTGGACGTCAGTTTATATAAGCGATCTAGACAGGCAGTTGACAAATACGCACACCAATACACATTCTGAAAAAATGAAACTGTTCGGAGAACAAGTATGTCTGGGACCGGGAATGAATAATAATCAGTGACAATTTCGTGAGATCTGTAAATAATCAAATGTTCACTGATAGACCTTTGCGATTTTCAAGAGACATACAATACACATTGAACGGAATACAATGGCGACACACTCTTCGCACCGCCTTATTAAACTCTCAATCGTAGGCTACATTTACCTTTTGATGCAATGCTCGAAGAAACAAACGATTACTTAAAAAGTTGGTAATTTAAACGTATTACATGTATGTGCATTACCTCTCATTGACATTGACATTTGACCTTTGAGCAAGTGACAAACGTGTATTTTACAGAGGGTACATGTTCCAAATATAATCCACCAATATACTGAATCTCGTAAATAAAGTTGACAGTTCAAAATAACAAATGGACTAACATTCTGTGCAATTTAAAAAGAACGCAGTATCCAAATGGATAAAATGCGTGACATCCAGTATGTATACTGCATTAGCGCCGACAGGAGTTTTCTCAACGTATTGTGGTAATTATTGCAGATGCAAGTGCACACACATCGCATCGAACCGGGGAGTTGTCAATGGCATCAAAATAAAGTTAAAGTTGCGGTTTATAGTCTGCTTCGATATGCATCTTCAGCCGACTTCGACATTAACACCCCGATCACTGGGATTTAGATCGTCCATTTATACACCTGGGTGGTGAGGAGCAAGCGTGGACCTCTCGATCCCTAGACCAGCATCCTACCACTAGACCACTGTCCCCACTACATCATTATAGCATACACAAGTTGTAAAACAAGAACATTTAAATAACGGTGTAACATGTACTTTTGTGAAGTTGTTTAATAACCTGTAAAGCGTTCGAATACATTAACGGGCTTTTGAAATGGTGGTCAGGTGGGCAGTTGACGAACTATAATACAAATTAAATGTACGCCTTTTTTTATAAACAAACAAGAGATGTGTTTGTCAGAAACACAATGCCCCCTACTGCGCCGCTTTGATTTTTTTTTTACCTTGAAGGATGACCTTGACCTTTCACCACTCAAAATGTGCAGCTCCATGAGATACACATGTATGCCAAATATCAAGTTGCTATCTTAAATATTTCAAAAGTTATGACCAATGTTAAAGTTTTTGGACGGACGGACAGACAGACTGACGGACAGTTCAACTGCTACATGCCACCCGACCGGGGGATTTAACAAACAAAACACTGTTTATGATAACACAACAATTTCTTAAGATGTTACCCTTCAAAAATCGCAAGCATATTTATTCAAGAAGCCATGGAAAACTGTAAAGGTCGCTGAAAGATGTGGGACTTGTTCTTTGATTTGTCTTAGCAAATGTGATTCCCCCAAGCTTTTATTGTTCTAACCTTTTGAACAAAGCTTTTAAATATCTTCAACGCTACTAATTCAATATTTGCAATTTACACGAAAATGCAAATTTCTTGAAAACAATCGGTTAAAGACTCTCATTTCATAAATCAAATTTACCTCTAATAATATGTGCATGTCAACACAATACATCATTTATTGTGATTATCTGACAAACCATTTTGACATTCAATATGTTATTTGTCTGTAGATTTAAAACTTTAGTGCTTAATAAATATATTTAGCTTAAGCTTATCTTGGTAAACAGACTGAAGTAGTTTAAGCATTCGGGGTCAGTTTCTATGTGGATCAGCCTAGATGGCAGCTGTTGGAGCAAAAACAGACAGGGTGCAGCACAGATAGCTCTGGATCCTCTCCCTGCCACAGGTGGTTAGCGTGTGGATATGATCTCTGAAATAATTTTTTCAGATAAGTCGATTTTGCATTATAATTTGATTATTTTTCATCCAAAATGAGGTTTTAACTAATTAATATCATATCCACACGCTAACCACCTGTGCTCCCTGCATACCAATGAGGAGCGCTCTGGGAAATTAGGGCTTTATGCGGGTATGTGCGTTAAGTGCTGTCCCAGTTTAGCCTGCACAGGCTAATCAGAGACGACTTTTTCTGCCTAAACTGGATTTTGGCTTAAAAGAGACTTTCTTTAAAAAAATAAAATAATTAAAGCGGAAAGTGTTGTTCCTGATTAGCCTGTGCGGACTGTTCAGGCTTATCCGGGACGATACTTTACCCACATGCATTAACCCTTTGCATGCTGGGAAATTTGTCGTCTGCTAAAATGTCGTCTGCTGAATTTTTAAAATTAGCATTTTCTTTTTTTTTTTCAAAGAATACTATCAGAATAGCAAACAGTTTGGATCCTGATGAGACGCCACGTTCTGTGGCGTCTCATCTGGATCCAAACTGTTTGCAAAGGCCTTCAAAATTCGGTTCCAGCACTGAAAGAGTTAAGCCCCATTTTCCCAGAGCGAGGCTCATAAGTATTATTACAATATATAGGTAGAGAAACTTGATCTGGCACCCCTAAACTCTATTAGCATCTATTGTGTGTATGATTTGTTTGCTTTACATGTATTTAGCATTCAGTTTTGTGTGTGCACACTTTGAAAGAGCTTAATGACACCATAACAATATACTTTTGTGAGTAACGCTTCAATCCATTAAAATTGCTTCAGAACTGGAACTAATTTGTTCTTTGAAAAGGTACTTTTATATATTCCTACATAAAGGTCAGTTACAGCTAAATATTGGCCAGCTATACCGATTTCATTCTTGACAGAGAGCACAATATAATGTTTAATCTTCATGTTTAACACACACAAAAATGAGTCCAAATACTGAGTGGTACACAGTTAAATATGCTTCGCATTTCAATAGAAACAATAATTTTAATTTGTTAAATTCAGAATAATGTTTGCGTTTTTTTATTGGGCACATAATACAACTCTTTATAAATCTGATGTATAATGTTATTTCTTTGGATAATTACTTTAAATGGTTGTTTATCTGCTAGAAAACGTTGATAAATAACAAAAATATCTTAAATATCTAGTCTTCTAGGTCTAATTGGTTGGAGTGTTTACAGGAAAAACAACACAGACCCGTTGGATAAAAATACAACAACGAAGGCAAATATGGATAAATAAAATGTAATTTCTTACAATTTGTGCATAGTCCTGTTTTGACATTCAATACACGTTGCAAGTATAAGATTTCAAAATGTCAATTGCTCAGTTCATATAATCATTAGACATTTTGAAGAATTTCAATACCTTATTAATTACCAAGAGTGCAAATATATGTATTCAGGTTCTAAGCGTTTATCATTTAAAAGAACAAAATATTTACATTAAAAAAGTTAAATTGCCTTTTGATTTAAAGCAACATAACTTACATAAGTGATACATTTGTACAACAGCAATTGTAAGTAAATTATATTACAGGTGAAATAAAAGTAGAAACCACTAAAATCATCACTAAAATCAATGCTAGAACTTGCTAAAAATAAATACAGCTGTCTGACAGAAAACAAATTCTGCAAAAGTGGCAATCAAAGCACATTTCAAACAATTGCAAAATATAGTAGAACCGCAAAACAAAACATTATTTTTAAAAACAACTTGTTAAAAGAAAGAATGGATACATATTAAATAAGAATAGACAAGGCTTGTCCCATAGGATGACATATGCCCCCCTTTTCCAAATTTTTCTAAACCTAAACACAAAGTGTTTTTCCATATTTTTCGAAACCTAAACGCAAAGTGTGACAGAATTTCAGACGGACGGACAGACAGACGCACCTTCATAAAAATGGATATATTTTCAAAAATTGGGTTTTAATACTAAACAAAAAATGAAAACAGGCAATGCAAATTACACATGGTATGAATGACATCTTGAAATTATTACAGATATTTACCATAGAAAGGGAGACAACTATTACATGATAGCTTGAGAATTGTTATAAAACCGGGCTTAATGCATGTGCATAGAGTGTCGTCCCATGTTGGCCAGTGCAGTTTGCACAGGCTTATCAGGAAGGACTATTTCTGCTTTTATGGATTTTTTTTTTGAAGAAAGTATCTTCTTAACGACAATTCAGCCTAAAGTGTCCTCCCTGATTAGCCTGTGCCAACTCTATTACTCTCTGTGAATGAATAATTATGATTGAACATAAGTTGTGTTCTTTACTGATACAAAACTACATTGAAAATTTACAAAATAATGGAATGTCCATCAAATATTGTACACGTTCAAATGGTATTTACTTTCACAAATTAATTGACTAACTACCGATGCTAAAATTATCTAGTTACTTCAAAATACAGACACTGCAGGCAACTTCCACTTCAAACACACATGAAAACTCTGATTTACATGAAATGCTAATCAATTCGGAATGAAAATAAACCACAAAAAACCTATACACTTATATTATGCTGTCAATTGTTTATGTCACAAGTTTAAATAAATCGCTAAAATCTGATTCAGACGCAATACATCCTTCGGCTTGATTTCTGAAGATTCATTCTACTGAGGATATTTTTTACCTATTCAACAATTAGAAAGTATTAGTAATAAAGTTTTGAGTATAAGCACTGAATATGATCATATTTGTAGTGTCATAACACTAAGTGCATATAAGCACAAGTTTATAGTGTAAGTACTATTGCTCAAAAGTAAATATATCATCATATAGTAGATTGCTTTAATCATAAGTTAAAAAATTAAATCGACAACCGGCAAGATGATTGAAACACAGGAAACAAAATACAGGTGTGTGACATAAATACTTGGAACAAATATGAAAATTAGAAAAATGTATTGCAGAGTGTATGTAAAATCGAGTAACCAACATACAGGGATAACTTAAAACAACCAGATAAATGTTCATAATTATACTTTCACTGAAGTTGGATCAAAAGTTATATACAACTTTATTTCCTCCAGACAGGTTTTATTGAAATATACATCTACAACAACTAATTCTTGGCTGAATCAAAAATTGTGCTTTAGGTTACACAACAATAATAAATGATGCATATTAACAGAAGGGTCACATTTATTTGATATTTTAGTGTTTCCTCTAATAAGTTGATGTTGATCAGTTTGCTGTCAAGCTATATTGTAACTTATAAGTGCTTTTTTTTAAATTATTGATTTAAATGATTCTACATACACCCTTTAATCATAGAAACAACATTCATACCTGAAACATTGCACAAAAACTAAAACTTAACATGGGTTAATAAAACACAGCGTAAAATCAACACAATTTAAAATAGTTTCAAACACACAAATAAATGAACACTCGAATTTGTTTTGATCATAGACCAACCAACTCACATGAGCTTCACATGAACCAGAACAAGTTTAGCATGTAAAAATATAATTTCTCTTATACAGCGACTAAATATAACATAAGAATCATTTATCTTTCTTTGATTGACTATCAGTGGGCTTATCTGTGGCATCAGCCTCATTTTCAGTGTCATTTTCTTCGCTATCTTCATTTTCCTCCTCACCATTCTCACTATTATCTCCTGCCTCTTTTCCCACTTTCCTCCGCCTGACAGTTTCGTCTCCATCAGCCGTCTGTGTGTCATCAATCAGGTCGCCATCCTGAAATACCAATTACATAGTTGTTAGTTGTTTTTTTTTTTAAAAGAACAATGGAAATCTCAGTTTCAAAATTCTAAACACAAAGTTTTTACTCTAGTTAATTTAGGACAAACACTACAAAATACTGAAATCCGTATTGCTGCTGATACACTTTCACACAAGAAAATAAAGACACAAGTTGAAGCATTCAGACTGTGCTCCTCATGCTTTTCCTTTATGATATGATGTTTTCTGAATTTCTGATTATTTTTTCAAAGTTCATATTTTGATTGCATTTTTTAACTATCTTGCAAGTTACTAAACTACGTTTTTTTAAGCAAAAGTCACTTGACTACATACAAATGCATACTTTGTTCAGCCTTGCTGTTAATTTTTTTTTTTAAGATCATATTTTAAAAACTATCTTGCCAGTTACCCAACTATGTTTCTTACCATAATTCAATTGACCAATTGCTAATGCATACTTTGCTCAGCCATTCTGTCTGTCTACACCCAGTGTTTTTTCAAACCATTTTAAGGTTGGGGCCGAGGCCCTGTCTACACCCAGTGTTTTTCAAACCATTTTGGGGTTGGGGCCGAGGCCCTGTCTACACCCAGTGTTTTTTCAAACCATTTTGGGGTTGGGGCCGAGGCCCTGTCTACACCCAGTGTTTTTTCAAACCATTTTGGGGATGGGTCCGAGGCCTACACCCAGTGTTTTTTCAAACCATTTTGGGGATGGGGCCGAGGCCCTTTGGATTTGGGAAAAATTGGGCCATTTTGACTAAAATTCGGATTTGTTTTTTTTGCTTCCAAATACTATCAAATTGAGAAAGTATTTAAGATAATGACTCCGCACACATGTGATTAGTTTAAAATGAACACATGTAGTAGAAGCAGTGATATTGAAATGTTGCTCGTTAACTTTAACAAGTTCATTGCACAGACATGAAGGCTGACAACGACATTTGGGTGATAAGTATATCTGAGACTATTTGGTCAATAGTCCAGCTAACATAAAAGCACATGAAAACAAGACTACCAAAAGCTTGTAATTAATGCTTTTGTTCCAACGAGTTTAAAAAACAACAAGATGTGTTTGTGAAACACTATGTCCCCTTTTGAGCGATTTTGACCCATATATTTGACCTTTGACCTTGAAGGATGACCTTGACCTTTCACCACTCAAAATGTGCAGCTCCATGAGATACACATGCATGCCAAATATGAAGTGGCTATCTTCATTATTGCAAAAGTTATGGCCAATGTTAAAGTTTGATGCAAACAAACCAACAGACAGGGCAAAAACAATATGTCCCCCAGTATAGACTGGGGGACATACAAATAGCATGACTACAATGTACATTGCAAATTGAATCTTGACAAAAACTAGTACGCTTACAGTCCCATTCAGCTCTTCTTATAACTTTTTTATAAATTGGTATAAGGAGGCATCATAATAAATGTATTCAATGGCAAAAGGCACTTATTAGGTTCGGAAAGGGCAGCTGGCTGATGATGTAGTTGCAATAATTCAACTCTCAGCTTTATAACCCAATGGGTTGCTGAGAGTTGCAATTCGCTTTCCCTTGCCCATGGGTGCAAACTTTAATCAACAATGCAAGGGTTAAGGAACACTGAAACTGCAAGAACTTATCAACGTTTACCTGTCTTAACCACAAATTCATGCAAATGGTACCATTAAAGCAAGAAATCATTGCTTTTTATTGACTTGGTCTATCTTTCGCACGATGTATCCACCATCTTTGAAAAGGGAGAAAACTGACCCAATATCAGTCAGGTCGCACTACACCAATATTTTTCCCATCGGGTTATGTGATGTAGCCTAAGTCGATGACAATATAAAATATTCGTCACAAAATACACTGTTTCAAATTTCAAAACATAAAAATGTCAACGAGAATAGTGTGTTGAAACATCGTCGTGTTTTTTAGGGTGCATGCACAGAATAACGTTCGTAGGTTGCCATTCAGGTAAATTTAACATGTTTATGAAGTTTATTCATTATTTTCCTCAATTTGTCTCGAACAACGTCTGTTTAGTGAAGCGCATGGATTCTGTGCGCTGAACTGCACCCATGTTTATGAAGGGGTGCATATGGACTCCCAGAGCCGCCATAGCAAAAATTATAAAAGGCTCTGGGAGTCTGTTTATATGGACTAGCTGATGATGATAGATCATATGTGGCGTGTTCTGAGAAAACTGGGCAAAATGCTTGAGCGTAAATTGCCATCCCAGATTAGCCTGTGCAGTTTGCACAGGCTAATCAGGGACGACAATTTCCCCTTTTATGGAAATTTGGTTTAAATGACGTCTATTCTTAGCGAAAATCCAGTTTAGGCGGTAAGTGTCCCAGATTAGCCTGTGCGGACTGCACAGGATAATCTGGAATGACACTTTACGCACAAGCATTTTGCCCAGTTTTCTCAGAACACGCCACATATTAGTTTGGGACTAATTGGTATCCAATAAAATGTCTACACATAGGTCCCTGTAAAGGGCAATATTATCAATTGATAAAAGGGCAAAAGGCCCTTCTTTGCTTTGAAAACGGCACAGCGTGGCGATGATTAGGCATGGATCAAACAAAAAATGCATAATCTTTAATAAAATGATATACCGGTACTGGAATGTCACACTAGTTCAACATTCAATTTATAATTTAAACATCAAAGTTTAGAAAAAGCAACTTAATTGGTATATTTTCTAAATTTAATTACCGTTCTGTTTTTAATAATGTTCTATAATATTAATAATGTAATGATGTATTGCCAGTACCTTGTCCAATTCTGGCCCCATAAGGTCCTTTGGAAGCGGGTACTGTCTGGAAGGCCCCATGTGGTCACAGATACACACCAGCAGCTGCAGAGAGATACGGCATTGAGATAGCAATTATTATCATGGAATAAAAGAACTCAATCTGAACTGTGCCACAAAGAAATGTATATTAATAATATGTTTATTTGACATTTCTTGCATAGTGGTCAATGCAAATTTAACCAAATATTTAAAATAACAAAATATGTGCGCATATCATACATAACGGCGGGTCATAAACAATATTTTTTGAACCTAATAAAAATGTCAAAGTGTGTGCTTCATCATGGGCATTTTGTTTTAAGTATTTGTCATTTACATTGTCTTTCTTACAGTTACTTGATTCATATCTCTTTATATCCATTTACCTGATATCTTTCTGTTTAGTGTTTTCAGTTTTATGTAAGTTTTATCACTAATTATTTAAAAGTTATAAATCAATCAATAATACTTTTCCCCAAATTAAAAGACAATGAAAAGTCATTAGCATATTCCCAAAATGGTGTGAAAAAGCTGAGCAGTTTTAACCCTTTGCATGCTGGGAAATTTGTTGTCTGCTAAAATGTCGTCTGCTAAATTTCCAAAATTAGCATTTTGATTTTTTTTTCAAAGAACACTATCAGAATAGCAAACAGTTTGGATCCTGATGAGACGCCACGTTCTGTGGCGTCTCATCTGGATCCAAACTGTTTGCAAAGGCCTTCAAAATCCGGTTCCAGCGCTCAAAGGGTTAAGAGCTACTCTGAAATTACTATTGTTCAAACATGTGTCTCCGATGTAAAATGTGCAACAAGAACAAAACTCAAGACAACTTAAAATTCAAGCTATGCTTGAAGTTAGGGACAATGACCTTTCAAACCATTGCCTGCACTACATTCAGGTAAAAAATCAATCAGTTAAATTGTTAAGCAGACTCAGTGTTTTTTTCACCATTTTGAGAAAATTGCGTTGTTTTCACTAAAATCGAGAAATTAGAGTTGTTGTATTTTTTTGCTAACAAATACTTCAAAATTGATAATATAAGTGTTTTCAATATAATATTTACCAATGTTCAACTTATAGAGCTGGATGGGAGCTGAACTAAGTATTGAGATTTAAAAAACAACAACTCCAATTGGGAATGTTTAGGTCCCATTTGGGAAAAATATATCCTTTTTCCATTGGGAATGGGTCTTTATAACTGACCCGTATTTGAACGAAAACAAACAATCAGGCTATCAATGTAACTTATTGACTGAATATCCTTTTGGCAGCTTCAAATTAAGTGATACAATTTTCAATTAAACAAGCAACAACATCGATCTTCCGCAAGTCTGTCAGCCCTCTGATTAAGCCAGTAAAACTGCACGAGGTCAAGGAGTTCTTTTCAGAATACTCGCCCTCGTGGCCGGTGAATATTTCAGGTCAAGCACTTAGTTGTATTTGAATTTAGGCTAGTAATAGTAACAAGATAACCTGAACATGTGAAATTTTTGGTAAAATTGATGTGACTTTTTTATGACGACTTTGACTCACCAGTCCGAGGGCAAGACCAGCAATGATGGTCATAACAGCAAATATCACATAGCATCCCCACTCTGGGATCCCGTACTCGTCTGTCATCATGGTGTAAATGCCCTGGAACAGCAATCATTCCGAATGACCCATGCTCTGTTAAAACGGGGCTTAATGCATTTGCATAAAGTGTCGTCCCAAAACTAGCTTGTGCAGTCCGCACAGGCTAATCAGGGATGACACTTTCCGCCTCAACTGGATTTTTGCTAAGAAAAGACTCAACGAAAAATTAGCATAAAAGCGGAAAGTGTCGTCCCTGATTAGCCTGTGCGGACTGCACAGGCTAATCTGGAACGACACTTTAGGCACATGCATTAAACCCCATTTTCCAAGAGCAAGGCTCAAATCTTGTAAACATTTCCAGAAACATGTTAAATAATGGAAATCACAGTAAAAATGACATAAAATAAACTAAAAAGTATTGGAAATGCCCTAAAAAAATGAAAATAATAGTGAACATTTCCTAGAAAAAAAGAAAAAAACAATCGAGGAAATGTAAANCCTATTTTCTTTTTCTAAGCCTCACCGGATAAACTTTCTCCATCTCAGCACCAACCATGTATTCTCTATAACTTATTGACTGAATATCCTTTTGGCAGCTTCAAATTTAGTGATACAATTTTCAATTTAACATGCAACAACACTGATCTTCCGCAAGCCTGTCAGCCCTCTGATTAAGCCAGTAAAACTGCACAAGGTCAAGGAGTTCTTTTCAGAATACTCGCCCTCGTGGCCGGTGAATATTTCAGGTCAAGCACTAAGTTGTATTTGAATTAAGGCTAGTAATAGTAACAAGATAACCTGAACATGTGAAATTTTGTGTAAAATTGATATGACTTTTTTATGACGACTTTGACTCACCAGTCCGAGGGCAAGACCAGCAATGATGGTCATAACAGCAAAAATCACATAGCATCCCCACTCTGGGATCCCGTACTCGTCTGTCATCATGGTGTAAATGCCCTGGAACAGCAATCATTCCGAATGACCCATGCTCTGTTAAAACGGGGCTTAATGCATTTGCATAAAGTGTCGTCCCAAAACTAGCTTGTGCAGTCCACACAGGCTAATCAGGGACGACACTTTCCGCCTCAACTGGATTTTTGCTAAGAAAAGACTCCTTTCAACGAAAAATTAGCATAACAGCGGAAAGTGTCGTCCCTGATTAGCCTGTGCAAACTGCACAGGCTAATCTGGGACGACACTTTAGGCACATGCATTAAACCCCGTTTTCCAAGAGCAAGGCTCAAATCTTGTAAAAATTTCCAGAAACATGTTAATAAGGGAAATCACAGTAAAAATGACATAAAATAAACTAAAAAGTATTGGAAATGCCCTAAAATAATGAAAATAATAGTGAATATTTCTTAGAAAAAAAGAAAAAAACAATCAAGGAAATGTAAAGTAAATTAAGCAATAGGAATTTTTTAATGGAAAGCTACTTTAAAATGAAGCATTGGTCAAAATTTCATAAAATACAGGAAATCCTAGAGAAAGGTTCTTTCTAAGGTTATTCAATCACATTGCTGAAATAACCAAGTAGATTAAAGGTTCAGGTATCAATATTAAGATGGTTATAGGTATAATATGAACCTTTAGCATTTTTGGTGTCTGTAAACAAAGAACCTAAAAACCGACCTAAAAATGGTTTTCCGATTTGGTTTTATTTTTTAAAGTGCGTCTACTACATGGTGGCATCCTATATTCAAGTAATTACTGTACCTGCAACAATGTGGTGAACAGTCAAGCTAACCGGGTATTTATCAAGTTTAAACAACAACATTAAACATTATTAAAACGATCTCTCGAGCTCTTTTCTTATACACATTTGACAAAGCCTCTTTGAAGTGAACTGTATGCTAAAGATGTATGTTGCAGAATACTTTTTCTTTACTAATCTATGATTACAATATTCAGCGAAGGCACGAATATAATTAAACATCTAGATTTTGGAAAGTACCACACCCAAAACATATGTCAATAATTTGAATGATAAAAAAACTTACCCGTATTTTCATCGCAAATTTAAAGAATAGTCCAACCAGTCCCATTCTGAAAAGTAAAGATTGCCATTTCAAAGTTAAACCATGAAACAATTGCTATCACGAAGCAAGAAAATATTCTCTATGCACAACGAAACTTGAATGCACACAGTTTCAATATATGAAAAAATAAACAGTCATTGACATAGTATGCATACAGATTCTCATACAAGCAGTGTTTTTTTTCCTTCTTAAAGACCCACCGAAAATCGGCCCTTTCCCCTTGACGTTTTTTTCCCCACTGACAGAAATTTTCCCCAAAACAATGAGATCTAAAACAGATCTTTGGAAACCTTTAATTATATAAGTTAACCTGATCCACTGTGGAAAAATATTGCATAATTAAATCATCTGTTGCCTTGAATTTGTTTTAAAACAGTAAAATATGTTAAATTGATTATTTAAGACTTTCCTTATTTTTCCCCAAAATCAGGCACAATTTATTTTCACCTAAAAAAAAGCCAGGCCCTTTCCCCAAAATCAGATAAAAAACACGAGATAAGTAATGTTGTAAATAATGGGTAATTTGTAAAATTTCAAAGGTTCCATACAGCTTTTTAAATATTTGTTTCATATATCAGTAAACAATAAAACTATGAGAGTATCTGGTAAAACATTCATTCTGATATTTGTACATTTTATTCAATTATATTTTAATATTAATAAGATCTGCACAGAAACAAATAATTTCTTACTCACATGCACCATTCAAACTGCTTGAAAATTAACAAACCAGTATCCAGAATAAAGAAATATCAACAGTAGATTGTAAGCCAAACAGGTATCCCCCAATGTTGTTAACATGTTCATTTTTCATTTCAGTGAAATATTCTTAGACACACATAGTACTTACTGTATAGAATCTGGTGCCAACCACTTTGATACAGGCTGCACATCTTGCCATTTCTTGTCGTCAATGTAATTAATAAGATCAGTCTCCTGCCTCCCTCCCAGGTACTGCCTGAACACCCCTTCCTTTACGCTGAAAACAACCAGCATTCATGTTGCAAACAATTAACACTTGTGCCACAACAAATTGATAAGATGTTCATCGGATTTGCCGCACATAAATGAGTAAAATGAAATATGAATATTAAAAAAAATGCGCCTGCTAGTCCCTTTTTAGTTTTACCCCGCATCGAAAAAAAAACAGGGTTGCTGGTTCTTTATTTGTTTTGTCTAAGCAAACATATTTTATGACATAGACTATTTATTTTTCGTAACCCAATTTATAGTCCAAAATTGCAGCATTTAATAAGCTGAATGGGTAGGACAGAAATGCTCAACAAGTATGTACACAATACTTTTTATTATATTGCGCCTTGCGCTCGCCTCTGATTTAATGAATTGATTTTTTGGAAAATGTGCTGTCTGACACAAGTAACAAGCAGACTTTTAAAAGTTTTTGCAGGACATGTCTCACTATCCCACGGTTTCTTGCCATGTCTGTATCTTCTCTAAAATTCTAACAAGAGGGCCATGATGGCCCTGAATCGCTCACCTGACTATATAATCCCAACCCAGATTCAATCAAGATAAACATTCTGACTAAATTTCATAAAGATTTGATAAACTGTGATCTATATCGTCTACAGGAAGTTTTACTATGATTTGACTGTATGAACCACTTTATGACCTCAGATGACCCATATACAATCCCAAGCCAGATTTCACCAATTAATACATTCTGACAAAATATCATAAAGACGTAATGAAAACTGTGACCTCTTTCATCTACACAAGGTTTTCATAGAATTGGCCCAGTGACCTAATTTTTGACCCCAGATGACCCATATATGATCCAAAATCAGATATTATCAAGATAAACATTTTGACCATATTTCATTAAGATCAGATGAAAAGTATGACCTCTATTGTCTACACAAGGTTTTTCTATGATTTGACCTAGTGACCTAGTTTTTGACCCCAGATGATCCAAATACAATCCCAACCTTGATTTCATCAATATTAATATTCTGGCCAAATTGTATTAAGATTGGATGAAAACTGTGACCTCTACTGTCTACACATTTTTTTTTTTAACTTTGACCTAGTGACCTAGTTTTTGACCCTAAATGACCCAAATTCGATTCCAACCCAGATTTTAACAAGACAAACATTCTGACCATATTTCATTAAGATCTGATGAAAAATGTGACCTCTATTGTCTACACAAGGTTTTTCTATAATTTGACCTAGTGACCTAGTTTTTGACAACATATGACCCAAATACAATCCCAACCAAGATTTCATCAAGATAAACATTCTGACCAAATTTCATAAAGATTGGAAGAAAACTGTGACCTCTATTGTCTACACAAGGTTTTTCTATGATTTGACCTNCACAGTAAAAATGACATAAAATAAACTAAAAAGTATTGGAAATGCCCTAAAATAATGAAAATAATAGTGAATATTTCTTAGAAAAAAAGAAAAAAACAATCAAGGAAATGTAAAGTAAATTAAGCAATAGGAATTTTTTAATGGAAAGCTACTTTAAAATGAAGCATTGGTCAAAATTTCATAAAATACAGGAAATCCTAGAGAAAGGTTCTTTCTAAGGTTATTCAATCACATTGCTGAAATAACCAAGTAGATTAAAGGTTCAGGTATCAATATTAAGATGGTTATAGGTATAATATGAACCTTTAGCATTTTTGGTGTCTGTAAACAAAGAACCTAAAAACCGACCTAAAAATGGTTTTCCGATTTGGTTTTATTTTTTAAAGTGCGTCTACTACATGGTGGCATCCTATATTCAAGTAATTACTGTACCTGCAACAATGTGGTGAACAGTCAAGCTAACCGGGTATTTATCAAGTTTAAACAACAACATTAAACATTATTAAAACGATCTCTCGAGCTCTTTTCTTATACACATTTGACAAAGCCTCTTTGAAGTGAACTGTATGCTAAAGATGTATGTTGCAGAATACTTTTTCTTTACTAATCTATGATTACAATATTCAGCGAAGGCACGAATATAATTAAACATCTAGATTTTGGAAAGTACCACACCCAAAACATATGTCAATAATTTGAATGATAAAAAAACTTACCCGTATTTTCATCGCAAATTTAAAGAATAGTCCAACCAGTCCCATTCTGAAAAGTAAAGATTGCCATTTCAAAGTTAAACCATGAAACAATTGCTATCACGAAGCAAGAAAATATTCTCTATGCACAACGAAACTTGAATGCACACAGTTTCAATATATGAAAAAATAAACAGTCATTGACATAGTATGCATACAGATTCTCATACAAGCAGTGTTTTTTTTCCTTCTTAAAGACCCACCGAAAATCGGCCCTTTCCCCTTGACGTTTTTTTCCCCACTGACAGAAATTTTCCCCAAAACAATGAGATCTAAAACAGATCTTTGGAAACCTTTAATTATATAAGTTAACCTGATCCACTGTGGAAAAATATTGCATAATTAAATCATCTGTTGCCTTGAATTTGTTTTAAAACAGTAAAATATGTTAAATTGATTATTTAAGACTTTCCTTATTTTTCCCCAAAATCAGGCACAATTTATTTTCACCTAAAAAAAAAGCCAGGCCCTTTCCCCAAAATCAGATAAAAAACACGAGATAAGTAATGTTTTAAATAATGGGTAATTTGTAAAATTTCAAAGGTTCCATACAGTTTTTTAAATATTTGTTTCATATATCAGCAAACAATAAAACTATGAGAGTATCTGGTAAAACATTCATTCTGATATTTGTACATTTTATTCAATTATATTTTAATATTAATAAGATCTGCACAGAAACAAATAATTTCTTACTCACATGCACCATTCAAACTGCTTGAAAATTAACAAACCAGTATCCAGAATAAAGTAATATCAACAGTAGATTGTAAGCCAAACAGGTATCCCCCAATGTTGTTAACATGTTCATTTTTCATTTCAGTGAAATATTCTTGGACACACATAGTACTTACTGTATAGAATCTGGTGCCAACCACTTTGATACAGGCTGCACATCTTGCCATTTCTTATCGTCAATGTAATTAATCAGATCAGTCTCCTGCCTCCCTCCCAGGTACTGCCTGAACACCCCTTCCTTTACGCTGAAAACAACCAGCATTCATGTTGCAAACAATTAACACTTGGGCCACAACAAATTGATAAGATGTTCATCGGATTTGCCGCACATAAATGAGTAAAATGAAATATGAATATTGAAAAAAAAAAAAATGCGCCCACTAGTCCATTTTACCGCGCAACAAAAAAAAGCAGGGTTGCTGGTTCTCTATTTGTTTTGTTTAAGCAAACATATTTTATGACATAGACTATTTATTTTTCGTAACCCAATTTATAGTCCAAAATTGCAGCATTTAATAAGCTGAATGGGTAGGGCAGAAATGTTCAACAAGTATGTACACAATACTTTTTATTATATTGCGCCTTGCGCTCGCCTCTGATTTAATTGAATTGATTTTTTGGAAAATGTGCTGTCTGACACAAGTAACAAGCAGACTTTTAAAAGTTTTTGCAGGACATGTCTCACTATCCCACAGTTTCTTGCCATGTCTGTATCTTCTCTTAAATTTTAAAAAGACATGCAGGGTCTGTATCTTCTGTTAAATTCTCAAAAGACATAAAGACTTTATGTTGCTTTGTGTACATGCATTTTTTAAAAGGTCTTTATGTTAAATTTAAACAAGATATGTTTGTGAAACACTATGTCCCCTTTTGAGCGATTTTGACCCATATATTTAGTTTAAACCTATTTATTTTAGCTTGATTGCATCGAAAGCTGTAGGCTTATATAAACGCTCTCGAGTCCGTTTCCTGGGACTATAACCAGTACTTGGTGTCTTTGAGGTAGATCAAAGGAACGCTCCCAGTGGGGTTCGAACCCATGACCTCCCGATCGCTAGGCGGACACCATATCCACTACGCCACGGCGATCTTATATTTGAGCAATTTTGACCCATATATTTGACCTTTGACCTTGACCTTTCACCACTCAAAATGTGCAGCTCCATGAGATACACATGGATGCAAAATATCAAGTCGCTATGTTCAATATTGCAAAAGTTATGGCAAATGTTAAAGTTTGACGCAAACCAACACACCAACAAACAAACCAACAAACAGACAGGGCAAAAACAATATGTCCCCCAGTATAGACAGGGGGGACATAAAAATCTGAATATCCTACTGATAAATAGAAGGCAAAGCAGTGATCAAGAATCGGCCACTCAATCCTGGATTGACCGTCACATCAACGGTGGCTACTTTTACATCCAGATCTCGGCTCCATTTCTGTGCAAACCCGTCCCACGTACTCTGGAAGGACTGACATGCTGGACACCATGGGGCCATACTAAAAATATGACAATTACAATAAATATTTTTTTAATCATTGTAAATACATTTTACAGAAATAAACCAATATAAAAACGACTAAATGGGATTAATCAAATTATGCTACAAAGAAAATTGTTTGCATTTGCAAAATACATACGGGCAAGATCTAGTGGTAGCACTACATGAATTACAAATAACATAAACACATTCCTTAATCACGTTTACAGAATATTAAATAATAAATTCAAAACTCCGTTTTAATTTTCATGCAAACATTATTGCAATGTAGCCTTTGACGTGACGAAGTGCAATGTATTTTCGCGAATCAGGACGAAAAACCAGACGAACATCGGAACAATAGGAGGAAAGTCTCCATAATATGGGAATATTTGTATTATATTTATAACGTCACGAAACTTTCATAACACAACTAAAATGTTGTCAACGACCGACAACCAGGAAAATAATTATTAAAAATCTTACAATTCAACCATCCATTCTCCTTCCAAAATATCTCGCCATGTTTCTTCTGTCAACTGAATTGCGCGCGGTTGATAATTGCCTCCTTTTACAGCCGCAAACATGAACAACAAACATATCGATGCTAAAACTTTCGACATAGTTACTTTTAGTCCTATATTCATGCTTTCGAAATGAAACAGGAACCTGTGTTTTGTTTATACTGTCGTGACTGAACCAATGAAACGGCAGTAAATTGGCTCGTTATTTTCCGGAAATCTCGGATTTCATCCGAAAGACGTGTTTTATTCTGGGTGGTTGGGAAACAATCAAATTATCGCTTGCACACCTACAGATTGTAAAATATTGGTTGAAATAATATGTTCTCATTACACAAATCGATTTTTCGTAAATTATGCATGAACGCCTCAAATAAACGTCTACATGTTGCACATTGTTAATATTTTGATAAATAGTAAGATAGATCCATTAGTGTGAATATGAAGATAGATCTATTAGTATCGAAAACCAAAAACGTAACACAAAACGTAGGCTTTGGGTTAAACATTTGCGAATTAAGCAGACCTTCATTAAATTGGTTCTCTAAATGTTAATATAGTTCTTGAACAAATTATAGTTGCAATAATCCAACTCCCGGATACTGAAACGCCCGGGTTGCTGGGAGTTGTATGTACGCACTCATTAAAGCTCAAAGCATTCAAGAAGAACTAAAAAAAATAACGAAGCAAATTCTACGTTTAAATAGATTCTACTTGTCAAAATCAGGATTCAATGTATGTCTACACATTGTAATATAGTACTTAATGTATTAAATTATATAAATATTGTTTGTACCAGGGACCTATACATCAATTGTTGTATAGGTCCCTGTTTGTACGTCGCCATTCAAAGGTACCGGTACTCTCGAAATGTATTCGTTTTGTCATGTGTGTGTTAAAGGCGAATTTTATTCTCACCAAACCTTGTCTTGTTGAATCTCATCTGTCATCCTCGTTGTCTTTCAGCTACTACACTTCAGGGACCTATATATATATATATAGCTATTGTAATATGCGTCTAAATAATTCATATAGCCAATTGATATTATCTGACGCCATTCTGCAAACAACCAACGTACAAATAACTGGTATTAGATAATGAATATGACAATATACAGCCATTCTCGAAAGAACAAAAATACAAAATATCTGGCCATTGGGGGATCGAACGCACGACATTCGCGTTATTAGCACGACGCTCTGCCAACTGAGCTAAACGGCCACCGATCCTAGGTCTTAGTCAAAATTGTTACATATAACTCTATACAGCTTTCGTAATACAATGCATGTATCTTGATAGTTACCCTGGTTTAAAAAATAATAGGGACCTGTTCACGTTTTGGTAATTTCATCAAAAAATGTTCCAGATCTCCAGTTGTAGTTCTGATATTTGCGGAAAAAAAAACAGTAAAACTGAACATTTTCCATGCTTTTAAATATCCATGATATGCATCTTTTGACGATTTAAAACCTCACAATTATAAAGCGTTAGAAACGCGAAACGATTGAATAATTTGGAGAAGTCTGTTGTAATCGTTATATTTTGTGACATCACGAGGATTGCGTATTTTATGTATAAAAACACCTCTTATTATAGCAGCACGGATGGTAAAGTGGTTTAAGCGCTTGACTTTTACTTCGAGGGTCAGTGGTTTGAGTCCCGGTGTGGATGACTTTTTGTTTCTTCTTTCTTTATTTTTGTTCGTGTTTTATACTTGAGCTATTTTGGCTCCGATGTTTACATTTATCAATTTAAAGCATTTAATGACAAACTTTAAAACACGCCAAATCTGTGAACAAGTCCCTTTAAGAATACAAACCTCTTAGTTGTTGTTTATTTGCGGATAATTTTAAGTGAGCAACCAATGAATAAATAATCAAGTCATGTAGCATTCGCACCCTTTGTGCATGATGTGTGATAACAATGTTTACAATTATTTATAGGGCACAGTAAAGTTATCTTTTCCAAGGGGAGCGTTTATGACAAACTCACGTGAACATATATATGTTCTTTGAGCTTTAATAACACTTTTAAGAAAAAACAAACGGATGTACTTCTAACGTTTAAAACATTGAGTCAAGCGCAGCTTATGGTCCGAGTTTTAGGGTTTAACTTATAACTCAAAACAAAATAAAAGCAACGTGAACGTGTAATTTGTATCAACCTACCTGGCTTTAAGAATAGCAATTGTTACATACAATTAAAAAATTGATTGGCTAGGGCAGTACATAAATTTATCAAACGTTATTTAACTCTGATCTCGATCACTATATACCATAGTGTGCATTATAAGCTACATATGACCTTGTTTGTACATGCATGACTTTTTGACTGTACTAACAGTGTATGCTCTGTGAAAAGGGTGTTGAATGCGTGTGTGTAAAGTGCCGTCCCAGATTAGCCTGTGCAATCCGCACAGGCTAATCAGGGACGACACTTTGCGCTTAAACTGGATTTTTTTCAAGAAGAGGCTTTCTTTTAACGAAAAATATCATAAAAGCGAAACGTGTTAGTATTAACTATGATTTCTTCGATGTTCACGCACCATCAGTTATCGTCGGTTTATCAGTAGTACAAGGTACATACGAACACGTTGAAAGTTAATGCGTTTTTTAGAGAGCAAACGCAGTTAATCGATCGAAACAAACTAAAACGAAACCAGTATTGCAAAGAGTGTACATGTATATTTCTTGCTTAAATCTTTGTATACTTGTGACGCGATCATAAATCTTGTAAACATATGTATATACAAGGATGTTTTTATTTCGTTCTATTACTGCATAACGATAAATTTGTATAGCCTGTGCATTTGTCCTTTTTATTGCTATGATGTATCATATGTAGGTCCCCGCAAATTTGTGCAGGCTAGGAAAATAGTTATATCACCACGATAAATGATTGATTTTAGCGTTTTAATGCTTAAATATTATAACCTGAAAAATCCTTATAAAAATGTCGTGTACGAATAATAATAATACCAACCATAATAATAATTCTCGCTGTGGCGTAGTGGATATGGTGTCCGCCTTGCGACCGGGAGGTCACGGTTTCGATCCCCACTGTGGGAGCGTTCTGGATCAGCAGATTTATTGAATAACTCAGCGGATGATTCAGGAGATAGTCAAAGAATCCCGATTGCGTTCTTTAGATCAAAGACACCAAGTAATGGTTCTAGTCCCAGGAAACGGACTCGAGTGTTTCAAATAAGAAGTAAGTACTTTAAATACAATCGAGCTAAAATAAATAGGTTAAAAATCACAAATGANAATAATGCTCATTTTTTGTAGGGTTCGTGTCCTCATTGATATAAAGACACTGTGCAAATTTGGAAAGGATCGGACAAAAAATGTGGAAGATTTTTGAAAGTTTTCACAAAATAGGCAAAAACGAATAAACATGCAAAGTTCAACGAGCTCCTGCGGCCATGTTTTTTGACGAATCAAATTTCTTTGAACAACTTTTTCAGGGGAGCCTTCAAAGGTCATCCCTGTGAAATTTTTTGAAAATCTGATGAGCGGTTTCTGACAAGAAGATTTTTTAAGGTTTTTACCATATATGGTCATGGCGGCCATCTTGGTTATGTGATCAAATTTTTTTAACAATTCTTTTGTCCCATGACCTAGGGATGCTCAACATGAAATTTAGTTGAAATTGGCTCAATGGTTTAGTAGAAGAAGATGTTTACAAATTGTTTACAGACAGACAGACGGACGGACGCCGGACGCTGAGTGATCACAATAGCTCACCCCGAGCTATCGCTCAGGTGAGCTAAAAAGACATGCAGGGTCTGTATCTTCTGTTAAATTCTCAAAAGACATTATGTTTCTTTGTGTACATGCATTTTTTAAAAGGTCTTTATATTAAATTTAAACAAGATATGTTTGTGAAACACTATGTCCACTTTTGAGCGATTTTGACCCATATATTTGAGCGATTTTGACCCATATATTTTACCTTTGACCTTGAAGGATGACCTTGACCTTTCACCACTCAAAATGTGCAGCTCCATGAGATACACATGCATGCCAAATATCAAGTCGCTATGTTCAATATTGCAAAAGTTATGGCAAATGTTAAAGTTTGATGCAAACCAACACAACAACAAACAGACAGGGCAAAAACAATATGTCCCCCAGTATAGACTGGGGGACATAAAAATCTGAATATCCTACTGATAAATAGAAGGCAAAGCAGTGATCAAGAATCGGCCACTCAATCCTGGATTGACCGTCACATCAACGGTGGCTACTTTTACATCCAGATCTCGGCTCCATTTCTGTGCAAACCCGTCCCACGTACTCTGGAAGGACTGACATGCTGGACACCATGGGGCCATACTAAAAATATGACAATTACAATAAATATTTTTGTTAATCATTGTAAATACATTTTACAGAAATAAACCAATATAAAAACGACTAAATGAGATTAATCAAATTATGCTACAAAGAAAATTGTTTGCATTTGCAAAATACATACGGGCAAGATCTAGTGGTAGCACTACATGAATTACAAATAACATAAACACATTCCTTAACCACGTTTACAGAATATTAAATAATAAATTCAAAACTCCGTTTTAATTTTCATGCAAACATTATTGCAATGTAGCCTTTGACGTGACGAAGTGCAATGTATTTTCGCGAATCAGGACGCAAAACCAGACGAACATCGGAACAATAGGAGGAAAGTCTCCATAATAAGGGAATATTTGTATTATATTTATAACATCACGAAACTTTCATAACATAACTAAAATGTTGTCAACGACCGACAACCAGGAAAATAATTATTAAAAATCTTACAATTCAACCATCCATTCTCCTTCCAAAATATCTCGCCATGTTTCTTCTGTCAACTGAATTGCGCGCGGTTGATAATTGCCTCCTTTTACAGCCGCAAACATGAACAACAAACATATCGATGCTAAAACTTTCGACATAGTTACTTTTAGTCCTATATTCATGCTTTCGAAATGAAACAGGAACCTGTGTTTTGTTTATACTGTCGTGACTGAACCAATGAAACGGCAGTAAATTGGCTCGTTATTTTCCGGAAATCTCGGATTTCATCCGAAAGACGTGTTTTATTCTGGGTGGTTGGGAAACAATCAAATTATCGCTTGCACACCTACAGATTGTAAAATATTGGTTGAAATAATATGTTCTCATTACACAAATCGATTTTTCGTAAATTATGCATGAACGCCTCAAATAAACGTCTACATGTTGCACATTGTTAATATTTTGATAAATAGTAAGATAGATCCATTAGTGTGAATATGAAGATAGATCTATTAGTATCGAAAACCAAAAACGTAACACAAAACGTAGGCTTTGGGTTAAACATTTGCGAATTAAGCAGACCTTCATTAAATTGGTTCTCTAAATGTTAATATAGTTCTTGAACAAATTATAGTTGCAATAATCCAACTCCCGGATACTGAAAAGCCCGGGTCGCTGGGAGTTGTATGTACGCACTCATTAAAGCTCAAAGCATTCAAGAAGAACTAAAATAAATAACGAAGCAAATTCTACGTTTAAATAGATTCTACTTGTCAAAATCAGGATTCAATGTATGTCTACACAGTGTAATATAGTAGGCCTATTAAATGTATTAAATTATATAAATATTGTTTGTACCAGGGACCTATACAACAATTGTTGTATAGGTTCCTGTTTGTACGTCGCCATTCAAAGGTACCGACCGGTACTCTCGAAATGTATTCGTTTTGTCATGTGTGTGTTAAATGCGAATTTTATTCTAACCGAACCTTGTCTTGTTGAATTTCATCTGTCATCCTCGTTGTCTTTCAGCTACTACACTTCAGGGACCTATAGCTATTGTAATATGCGTCTAAATAATTCATATGGCCAAATGATATTATCTGACGCCATTCTGCAAACAACCAAAGTACCATATATACCATAGTGTGCATTATAAGCTACATGACATTGATTGTACATGCATGACTTTTTGACTGTACTATATACAGTGTATGCTCTGTGAAAAGGGTGTTGAATGCGTGTGTGTAAGGTGCCGTCCCAGATTAGCCTGTGCAGTCCGCACAGGCTAATCAGTGATGACACTTTGCGCTTAAACTGGATTTTTGTCAAGAAGAGTCTTTCTTTTAACGAAAAATATCATAAAAGCGGAACGTGTTAGTATTCACTATGATTTCTTCGATGATCACGCACCATCAGTTATCGTCGGTTTATCAGTAGTACAAGGTACATNCTTCTTTTACAGGTGCAATGCCATCAAGAACAGATAAAAATGTACTTTTAAAATTATCCCAAGCTACAGAGACACTGTCACATAGTAAGACACTACTCCAGTACTGACATGGTGGGATGATTCGAACTCGGGAGTACGTTCTTTACTCATAACAACTGTGTCATTCAGGCTAAAAACTGAACAAGTCCCTTTAACAGTATAATCCATAAGCTAATAAGTGTTGTTAACGAATAATGATCATAGTTAGTTATTGGTACATGGATGTATTAACAGATTTGATAACAGGTGTGGATTATGTGTGTTTGAATTTATGTCATTAATAACCACGATTTTATCATTCACATTGTGTGTATTTTGATTGATTGATTGTGTTATGGGCAATCGTTTGATAATTCATTCCCATGCATTACTATATTTATTCTATATCTAGTAATATATGATACGACTAAATAAGACGTAACGACGAGTCAGTTTCTCGTTCTCACAGCTTAATTAGTTACCATTAGTCGGTTAACTCGTCATCACAACTTAAAAATCGTTAGTACGAGTAAGTTATTTACAAACAAGACTTAAAGGGACTTGTTCACAGATTTTGGCATATTTTGAAGTTTGTTATTAAATGTTCTAAATTAAAAAACATAAACATCAGATCAAAAGAGCTCCAATATAAAAACAAGAATAAAAGTTAAAAAACGAAAAAGTTAACCACACCAGGGCTCGAACCACTGACCCTTGGAGAAAAAGCCAAGCGCCGGAACCACTCAGCCATCCGTCTTCACGCGTGCGTGTGTTATTCAGAGTTTATGTTCGGGTCGTCGTTGAGTCTTTACGACTACATTATCTGCGGACCTGACCATCCGTCTTCACATGGGTTGCCATTTACTTTATACTGTGTATTACCATCCACGTGTGGTTACAAAATATAACGATAACACAAGAAATCGAAATTTTTAAATCGTTTCGCGTCTGAGACGCTTTATAATTTTATCAATTTCTAACGATGATTCTTCGTAAACGAAAGTGTATATTCAGTATAAGTATGCGACATAAGTGTTATTTCGCACACTGATGTACATTTATTTCTTGAATCTGTGACAAAAAGTAGAAAAATGCTCATTTTGATAAACTGTGAACAAGTCCCTTTAATTAACAAATTGTTCGTTTGTTATTGTCAACCCTAGCAGTTGAGGGCCAGTCGGTGTTGACACATGAGACACCTTTACTCACGATTCCTTTCCTTCATGCCGGGCACCCGGCACTCGGTACCTATCGACTTAACTAACGGCTGGGTAGAGGCTCGAACCTTCGACATTCCGCTCCGTAAGCGAATGCCCTGATTACTATGGCATGGAGAGTCGACGGTCGACATAATTTGTCGTTACTTTGAGTAACTTATTTTTTTTTTATCACGCCGGACTCAAAAAGTCGTTACCACGAGTTATGTACTAGCATCTCTTTTACACAACTTAAGAAGTCGTTTGCCACGTTCCGATGACCTAACCCGTAGTCTGTATTATGCACGGAAAGTACACAACGATTTTAAAAGTC
>VMBQ01009632.1:0-30980 GCA_007657795.1 Dreissena rostriformis
ATTTTAAATATACAATTACACGATGACCAAGGACAAGCATGTGGTACAAGAGACATTCATCTATTTTGTTTACTGTCATTATTATGTGTCATAGTATATATTAAACTAAGTTAACTAACGGATTCAGGATACAGCGACGTTATTATTTCTCTTCTATCACTAATTTAATACTGACATTAATAAAACGATCAACTTTCTGTACAGATGCTGGGTTTTGTTCGCTTAATTTATACTATATTCAACAATTACTTCAGTAAAAGCATACTTCACATAGTCCGATTGCACAGATAGGACTTTTGCATGTGTGTATTTATGTCCTTACCCGCGATTTTACTAATATGACTCACAGGGACAACTTAGTTAGTCGCATGAATGACTAAGAAAGTTGGTTTTACGGCTTAGTTAGTCGTAGTGGAAACGACTTAGCTTACTCGTTAGAACGCCTTACAAGCTCTAATGAACGACAGGAATAAGTCGTCATTACAACATAACTACTTTGATGCTTTTTTCTGATTGGTTGAAAATGTCGTTACAACAAACTAGTAAAATCGTTTCCGCGACTTACAAAGTCGATCCGATTTATTTCTTAGTCGTTCCCAATAGTTATTTTGTTCTCGTTGCCACTCTCGTTCACACGACTTATCAATACGTTGGCACGAGTTACTAAGTTGTGGGTAAGAGTTGTGGTAACGACATAAATAAAACCATGCTTTTGTCAAATCTGTGACATCGTATTTTTTAAAAGTTTTATGTATATTGATCAAAAAGCATAACTTTGTTCATCATGGATGGATTTTTGAATAACTTGGCCAAAATTTAAATCACTCTAACTCGGATATGCACATGTGAGATTCCGATCCATTGTTTTTATGCCAATTACAAGAAATCGATCGTCAAATCTATACCTCATAAAGATGGAGCGTGAGTGTGGTCCTTGTTCCTAAATCGTTATTCCTTATTCGACTAGGTAATGGGAACATGTCCTTATTTCGTATATAAACTATACGTATTTAATATAATCATTTTTAGAAAAATAATACAAACAAATCCTAAGTTGATCAAAACAAAACCTATCGTAATAAATCATGGATTGATTAAAATGAGAAGGAATATGAAAAACAGTTTCATATTTCTTATTCTATTCGAATGAGACAATTTTGTTTTGACACGAAACGACTTAACAGTACCCCATTAATGTGGACGATAAAGCTTACTTGAACGGTGGTATTGCATGCAGATTTTATGCAGTTGGTAACGTCTATACGGCACAAATGCTAATTTTACCGCATAGAATGTTTCTGTCTAGGCGGTGACAATCGTTTACGTAACTCNGATTGTATGCAGTTGGTAACGTCTATACGGCACAAATGTGCATTTTACCGCATAGAATGTTTCTGTCTAGGCGGTGACAATCGTTTACGCAACTCTCTGATGGTTAATGCGTGATTATATATAAGACATTTCAAGAACCAAGAACAAAAATTTGAAACAAATTTCAAGAAAAAACTGTCACAACAGGACAATTTCTACACTTTCTCAATAACCAGTTAATTTAATAATACCATACTAAACATACAGAACACGGTATTGCATTCGACAAATATCAAGAAGATAATGTTCTGTTAACAATTCAGGCTGCTTTACTTGCGAGTTCGCTAGCAATCATATTATATCGTATATTTTGTTCTGCAAAGGACCAACCTGAATGTGTCTTAGTTTTAGGCTTTTAACACAATCAAGCTAAATAATTAAGTTAAAACGTATAATGTGTATACATTTAAAGGCTTAGTAAATGCTACGCCATGCTACACAACAGTCCCGATAAAAGTATTGCATCATCCATGTATAGTGAAATGATTTTTGTATTTTCCTGAAATGTATAATATAGTATGTAAGTTTTGGAGATGTCTATTCGTGTAAGCATGTAAATGATTATCAATATTGCAGCCTGCCAAGCCTTTTGTATTGGAACAAACTTAATAATTGAGACAATTATGTTAAAATTCAATTCAAAGCTTGTGATTCAACCAAAGATAATACATATTTTAAGAATTAATCTGTAATATATGTGGAATGATATAATATGATATCGCATGATATGAAAAAACTGAAAACTAGTTTGTTTGTTTAATAAATCATATTACTTTGCTGCTTTGTGACAACTTTTACATGTGTGGCTTATTATTTACAGTTTAACATGATGAGCACAACTCATTTATATCAATACTGATAATCAATATAAGACAAATATAATGTCAAAACTTTGTCCGTTTCTTGTTTGGTTCTTATGGGGAAGATAAAATAACATGTCTTCTTAACATTAAACCATGCTGAAGAAGACAGCAAATTCAATATAATTATTAATTGTAATGGTTTTATGATGTACGAACCATGGGGTTTCAAGTGAAGCAGAACCGCGCTGTTTGATGCGATCAAAACGCAATTTTCATATATTTCCCCCCAATTGTTGTTCATCAGACATCTTCAGCACTTATACATGGTATTGTGTATTTATTAAACTTTGTCATGGTTTCCATTGTCTCGAGGTGTTATTTATTTCGTTCTTGTCATAATAGTCTACTTATTCAAATGTCCATAAATGTAAATTAGAATTCATTAAAGTCGATCTAAACACTAACTTATGTTATTTTATATCATAGTTTATAACGAACGGAAAGTTTAAAACACCTCCCTGAACTTGTATTTGTGATTTATTGTATTTCCTTTCCAACAAAGGCAAACAGACACTGCATACTTGTTGGTGGTCGTCTATCAGCCATTTGGTCTGTAGAACGTGTAGATGACAAAGATTATCCAGTCAGCAAAGCAATACGAATACACCACTGGGAATTTTTTCCATTTCATTATTTTTATTAATTGGAGTGCTGTAAAAGTGGTGTTAGATATTTGTTTTTGTCATTAAGATCGATTTTCACACGACGCTTTTTTAAGACTTGTTCTGTGAAAACCTGGCTTTATTAATGTGCGTTAAGTCCGCACAGGCTAATCAGGGACGACACTTTCCGCCTATACTGGATTTTCGTTTTCAAGAGTCTCCCTTTAAATGAACAATTCCATAAAAGCAGGAAGTGTTGTACCTAATTATCTTGTTCGGATTGAACAGGCTAATCTGAGACGATATTTTACGTACTGCATAAAGCCCGGTTTCCCAATTGTGCGGCGCATTTTTTTTTAAAGTTCATTTTGCTTTACTTTCGAGTTCGCTAGAAATAATATTATATCGCATGTTTTGTTCCGAAAAGGACCAACCCTGAGCGTGTTTTAATTAGTTTTAGGCTTGTAATACAATAAAGCTAAATAATTAAATTAAAACTTATAATATTTATGCATTAATGGGTTAATAAACAACTAAAATTATTTTGTAGCTGTAAACATTAGTTGATTGGAAGTTAATATTTAATGTCGAAAATGCCAGTTTGTTTAAATAAGAAATAATGTTTGAGTATAGAATAGACCTGAACATTTATCATAATAAATACACAAAAAGAATTCGAGGTACTCGATTTATAATTTGAATTGTCGAATAGCTTTATCTTTCACAGTATCGGGGTACTGTTTAGTCGTTTAGTGGCAAAACCAACAGTAGCTTATTTGGTTTGAAACAAGAATAGGAAACGTGTTCCTTTATGCATATTATTGGTATAACTTGCATTTTGTTTTGTTTTGATTTACTTACGAGTTGTATGTATTATGTTTTCAAAAAAGGCTTATATAACATACGTTAAGCTTGAATAAGAAATTAGAAACTCTCTCAATGTTGGTTGTTGTTGTTGTAAACGTGACCTTGACCCATCTTATAAAAAAGTTATCACATGCTAGATTGGCATGTAAGCTACCTGCATACAACATCCCCTAACAGTACCCGCCAAAATAACGCTTTTGAGCGGCAAAATTGTTCTATTACAAGAAACAATTACATTGGTCTCGTCCCGACTGGTCCCGTATGGAATACCCAGCTGGTTATAGATTAAAATGATTTACATTAAATATCTATGCTATAGGCACTATAGTTTGGGAGAAGACCATTTAAGAAAAAAATAAGACAAACATATACAGAAAACAAATTTCCTCTGAGCGAAACAAATTTTAACCCTATTGCATGCTTTGAAAACCCTAGTATAGGCTACTAAATGATGTGAGAAATAAAATATCGCAGCTCTGGAACTTGAGGTTTCAAAGACGATTTTTTAAAAATAATTTTGTACAAACGCTATAAATAATATGACCCCACGACAAAGTCAGTGTTAACCCATGTAAATTTGAACAAACTGGGAAGACGACCTCTATACGATGTTGATATCTCCGGGAAATGTTGCTTTAGAGAACAAAATGTTAACCGTTATATTTCTTTATAACTGTTTATATATCATGTAATCCCTGAGGCGTGGCCAATTAAGATTCCATGGACATCATTTAAAAACAAAAGTAAAGGAATGAAAAGTTGACGAACCACGCACGTCGGACGAAAGGTGATATCGAACGACGCTCATTTGAGCTAAACATACATACTTAGACGTAATATATTAATATATTATTTGTTTAATGTGCTGCATTTGCGACCAATACTGCTCGATAAAAAAAATTGTTCACACGTGTTTATTATCCCTTGCAGGCAATTGTTTTCATTGTATTCATAATGTAGAAAAAATGACTGTTTTTAAAGTGTGTCTTCATTATCCTACTAATCGGGAAATAAGATATTTGTAAAACAAATGTTTAAGGTCAGTGTATATAGTGGGTATTATGCACGATTCGTCATTATTAAATAGGAACACTCTTTATTTTTTAAACGTGTAAAGAAAGTGTAATGACAATTCAAACGCTTCTACATTAAATCAAGATAAAGGGATTCCACAGTGTTTGGGTGAGGTATAGAATAGTGTAACAGTTACTTAAACATATAAAAGAGGAATGTATTTAAAGAAGACACCCGACGTAGAAAATAGATTTAAAATGTAGTGGTTTGCTCTTAATTTAACATAATTATCAAGAGGATTGGCTACATTACTTCCCGGATCTAAAGTGTGTTGGTCTCTTCTTAGGTCACAATACTTAACGGACCCAACATCTTCAAATATTAATACTGAATGTAACACTTGGCAATGGGTAACACGGTGTTTATGCAAATAGTGCTCTCTATTAACTACTAATAGCTGTTGATGAATTTACTCGGATATTCAGAGCATCTTAAGTACGACATAGATCATTTACATATGATTTTTGAATATGTTTGGAAAATCCAGGACGTGGACAATGTAACGATAATTAAATTAAAATTTAAACATCGTGTATTTGATTAATAATACATACATTTTACGTTTGATTTGTGTATACCTAAATTGCACGATGATATTTGTTGTGTAGATGACATTTTAATTAAAGAAATATAAAAACTTGACTTTATACAGAACGATACCTTACCATTATTATACTCCCATAGTGACGAATAATATTCACCGTCGCCGCATATTGTAAAATGTACTATGACATTTTTTATTTCTAATGAAACGGGGCATAATTTCTGTAATTTCTCACTTTGGATATTTCAAATACTTCATATCTTATCGAACAGTTCTTGCAACTTTGAGTTATTCACGTTGAACGTTGAATGAGAATGCCTTCTGACAAATGTGTGCCTTTCAACAGAATAACAGACAGAAAGCCGGACAGACAGACTGACGGACAGACGTCCAATGTGATTTACTACTATGAAACTTTCTCAGATAATCTGAAACGAAATTCACTCAAAAGTTAAGAATCCCCCTGGTCAATGTTTATTTGATTGTTGATTTGTTTTTATATACACAATTTTTATAATCGGAGAGCATTTTTTAAGCGTGTGTGTATTCTTAAGTTTTAACTGCAAGGTTATATTTGCTTCAACAAATTGTATCAGGACTGCAATTACTATGATGTCAAATAGTAATGACTGGTTGCTACAGGTATTGTCACATTTAAAAAAACAAGATGTGTTTGTGAAACGCCATGTTCCCTCATATATTTGACCTTTGCCCTTGAAGGATGACCTTGACCTTTCACCACTAAAAATGTGCAGCTTCATGAGATACACATGCATGCCAAATATCAATTTGCTATCTTCAATATTGCAAAAGTTACTCAAGTTTGACGCAAACAAACCAACAAACAAACCAACAAACCAACATACGGGGCAAAACAATATGTCCCCCAGTATAGACTTGGGGACATAAAAAACATGTCTGATTGTTAAATGCTTTGCCATATTTGAATCTATGGAAATAAATTTTCTATTTATTACCATAAGCATAATACTTGACAAGTGTTATTAGTTAAATAATACATTTACCACATGCAGTTTATTTTCCATAAAAATTAACACCATATTAATCGAATGCCACCCTGTCACATATGTATTTGTAATTATGTTGTTGTTTCCAGCCACTATCATGTATTACGTTCGTAAGTATGCACTTAATAGTGCATGAACGTTTCCTTTTTACATGACCTATGTAATGTAATATTGTTAAGACTGGCACTGTTCTATGTACAACTCATAATCAATTTCTATTCTGTTCTGTTCTGTTCTGTTCTGTAAAAATTATCATAATTACTGACGCTGATTGTGTTTTTGAGGTAGTTTCTTTTGTTGTTTTCGGATCCGCTGCGAACGCCACGAGTGGCCACACGCAACTGATTGGGTTTTGTTTGTACTCAGATTTCAGGCTTATATACGAAGTGATACTTGCCTTTTATGATACGCTGATTTGCGCTCAGTTGCAATATGTTCATAGTTTGCTAACTACATGTGCCACGATCTTATCCGGTCTGATCTCTAATTCAGATATGATTTCAGACGGTCGTTTGGGACTGTTTTACATAAGAAATCTATTTAATTTCGATCCAACACTATAAGCATGAACGGTGTTCCCGAATATGTACATGCTTGTACAAGATAATACAATAAATATGCTCCTTACTATAAAATGCGACTGTGGTTGCGATATATTTTACGATTTGTCACTAAATAGTAGTAGACATCTTGCATAGCCCCAGCTTTATATATTAAATTATTGGCTAGCCAGACCCAATGTTAGTTTTGTGTGTTTTATCTTTGATAAGGTTCTTTATTTTGTGTCTGACCCCAAATGGTCAAGACTTCCCGATAAAGGATTACTATGACATGTTTTACATTTCTCATTCTGTCATTTTAATTAGGTTTTACTTTGACGCTTAGTGAAGAAAAAATCGACAAAAACGAATGTGCATTCCAGTTTCCCAACATTTCTTAAATCCTACTTGTTTTAAGGGTATTTTTTTAATACCACAAAGACAATTCTAACTAAGCCAGTGATGTTATGTCAAATTTACGCGGGCATTTAAGTTTTTTCGCGATTGAGAGAACTTGACAAGATGCGGAATTTTACGATTTGGTAGTTTATAAGTGAACTATTGGACAAGCGACAAAAAAAAAACTGTAGCGAAATTATGCAGATTTAATTAAATATTTTTTTTAATATTTCGTTGTTAAATAAATGGAAAATATTAAATTCAAAATAAAAAAATAAAACATATTTATTCCGTATTAAAATAAGAGTTTAGGACAGCATAAAGCCGCAGTTTTAATACATTAAATATAACGAACGTAACTTTTGTGTAACACGATTTATAAACGCTAAAAGAGTGGTATATCGAGCGTGATTCAATAACAAAGAAAAAAAAAGAACATTATATTATGTTTCCGCTTAATGGTGAATACGCTCAAATGCAATTCAGACGTGTGACACATTTATCATTCTGGTAAATTGAGCTGCTATTTTCCTGCATGTAATGTTTGCACCATAGCGGACATGATATGAAGTCATCAGAATGTAGTTAAAACATTTGGCGCTGCGAAAACACGAATCCAAATGTAAATAACACGTATAATTATGTAGTGAAAAGCGCACCACAACGCGTAACAGTGTATTTGTAGCGTCATTTCCATTTACAAAATCGTGAAAACATCTGTGATCAGATTTCCAGTTAAATTCACTGAAATATAGGCCTTAAAAAAACTATTTAATGGTATATCTGCTTTTGAACATATCCTGAAAATGCTAGACAATATAACACAACCGCACGGTGTGAGAAAAAGATCGCATGTTTGTGTCAATTTATCATTAACCTTCAATTCTGTTTGGAAAGACAAATCAAATGACGTACTAAAACTCGTCGGACAGTCGGATAGCCGTTGAAGTTTTTAATATGAACATAATTAATCGTCTAATACTTTAAATATGCAAAATTATTTATGAAAGCACAAATATTTGTTTTGGAAAAGTTTCGTCTGTGAAATCTGATTTAACTGAATATGGAACTTTCTCAGATAATCTGAAACGAAACAGAATGTTCAAATATCCGTAATTGATTGAGAAACATTCATGCAGCTAGATATCATATACAAAACAATAAGGGGAAAACATACTCTCTATATATTTCGGCTCTAAGTTTAAACGCTTCAATACAGAAATTATCAAGACGTATCAGTATAGATGTTCTGGTCTCATTTAATTATTGTAAAAATGTAAACATACTTGGTCTTCTTCTGTAAAAAAACAGGTATACGTGTATTTCTAAAATTATCATATAAAGGGCATATCAAAACAAAATGGTACTCATCTTCAATTTCATTAAGTGTACAAAATATACAAATTCTTTCATTTCTTGGAATATTTTGGTGTCTACCAGTTTCTATTAATAGAACATGAGAAGATCTTCTTAATTTTTCTAATATGTGTCTTAATTTAGAATGTTCAACTTTATCCAAGTAAAGGGATCTCTCGAAAATGGGTTTCAACTCCCTAAAAGACATAGTGATGAAGCGCCATTAACATCAATTCGCCATTTTGAAATAATCAAATCGTATAATATATTGCGAAACATTACAATAAAGCTGTCAACTTAAACAGATTCTGGATACATCCACACGTCATTAAAACCTGACTCTTGCAACAGTGTTTTAACGTTTGATGCCCATGACTTTAATTGAGGGTAATCACATGCTTCTTTACATTGTATACGAATAATATTGCTTAAAATACAATTAGACGATTTTTCATTGAACAATGTTAAGAAATATTTAACTACTCGTAAATATCGACATATATGCATCGGGTATCTACCTACTTCGGCATACAAAGCATTTGAATTTGTAGACGCTTTGACATGTAAAAGCCATTTGCAGAATTTTCGTTTGACTCGCTCAATATTATCAGCTTTACTAAATCCCCACACCTCGCTTCATAATTAAGAATCGAGGCAACATATGCATCAAACCGATTTAACATGATTTTAACAGGTATATTCAAAGATGTTGTTACAGTAAATAATGAGTGCATCGCTCTACGCGCTTTGGCTGACAAAGTATTTGTGGCTTGTATTATTGACATAACTATTCCTAGATAATTGAAATTGTTCGCGATTTCAAGAGAATTGTTGTTATACACCCAATTATATCCCTTTTTTAACCTGCCTTTATGAAAGATTACAATTTTTGTCTTGTTGACATTGACCGTTATATTCCACTCCGTGCAATACGCAAGTAATTTGTTCAGGGTTGATTGTAATCCATCAGCGGATTCAGAGATTATTACTGTGTCGTCGGCAAATAAATAAAGATAGGGTGATTATTGATCAATAGTAATGCCCGAATTTATATCAGCTTGTAAGTGTAACTCAATATCATTTAAGAATAACGAAAATATTATCGGCGAACATAACTCACCTTGTAACAAGCCGATGTCGGATTCAAAAAAATCTGAAATACTATTCATTTACTACACCCAATTAAATTTGATTATACAAAGATCGAAACACGGACAACAATTTACCATCGATACCAGACTGAATAAGCTTAAACCAGAGATGCATGCGATCCGTTAAGTCACATGCATTTAAAAAATCGATCAAACAGAAAAATAGTTTTTTTTTATTGTTAATATGATTTTCAATCGATTATTGAAGGACAAATATTGCGTATACTGTACTGTAGCCCGGCTTGAAACAGAACTGCGCGTCAGTTAAAATGTCATTAGCAGTAGCCCAATTGTGTATGCGTTTGTTTAGTATTTTAGTGAATAGCTTCGCAAAACAACTCACAAGGGTTATACCTCGATAATTATTTGGTATTGACGGATCGCCTTTTTATATAGGGGAATAATCAGACCTGTAGACCAGCTGTGTGTGAATTTCCCAGATTTGAGAATATGATTAAATAACAGTTCCAATGCGTTACCTATGACACAGACACTTTCTTTAAAATATTCGTAAATGATATTGTCCGAGGAACACGCCTTATTATTATCTAACCGTTTCGTGGCCATGACAATTTCTTCCAGTGATATATATCTATATAGCTCAGGGTAAGAACTGTCCGAGTAATGGTTACTGTCAAAATTGCGAACAAAGTTTAAATTGTTCTCATTATTTAAATTACCTTCGTTTTAAGAGAGGTTTTTAAAGCATTCAACGAACTGTTTTAAATCAATTGTTTCTCCGTTCGGGTTCGCGGATCTTTTTTTGAACAGTTTCCAAAATTCTTTTTTATGATTTTGATTTCATATCCATGTTGCGTCCTAATGTACGATTAAAATCTGACTTGCATTTACGACAATAATATTTGTATGATTTCTTTTTTTTCAAAAACTTAGTGGCGAGTGCTCTCTTTGTTAATTTTGATATAATTGTATAAAGCATCTTTAAATTCCTTGCCTTTTCGTTCACACTCCGCATTATACCATTTTTGTTTATTATTGTCGTAAGCATCGAATTGATTTGCATCGGAGTTAATAGTGCGTGCAAAATACGGATTACCTTTAGACGTAAGGTACTGGGTAAACATTGAAACTAGGTCCTCTGTATCATCGTTATTTTCTATCCCGCGTATTAGACTTGACTCAAGATTTACAATGTCGCTCGATAATTCAGAAATAAAAGCTTCCCTGTGGATAGAATTCCACTTAACAAATGTTTTTGGTCCTCGGGTATATTTTTTGCTAGTAGTTCCAGTTTTGAGATTATATTCAATGGGAGCATGATTAGAAAATTCATTAAAATCTCTTATTTCAAAGTGCACTATATTTTCAAAATTTGCCGACCGTGTTAATAGATAGTCAACTTAACTTTGCCCGTTATGTGTAAAACACGTTATTCTTCCAATATTCTTATCGTTATGTAATCTACCGTAAAATTCTCGAAAATGTGTAGCCATACAACAACAACAACAACATTTATTAGCTTTTAAGCATAAAATTCCTTTTGATCCAAATGTATAATATACACGTGTAAAGACATGGATGATAATAATAATGATAATAAGGTAATAATTATGAAAACTATGCAATGGGAGAAGTTAACAAATATTTTACTGATTTATAACATAGGATATGTTCCTTTAACATCGATAATGACAGTTTGTAATAGAATAATGTGACGCAGAATACATTATTTTGCGAAATTATTTTCACTTTAACATTGATACGTATCAGTACTCATCGAATTCTGAGAAAAAATAGTATACTTAGATTAATTAATTTGTCTCTAAATTGTTCCGTAAACAATTCGCATTATATATGTATTTTGAAAGCTTAATGATTTCTTTTTCATTTTGTGTTCTCATCAACATATCAAACTTATTTAATGTTGGCCATGATTGATAATATGACTTTAAATATGTTTTTCTTATATCCTTGTATAATGGACATATACATAAGAAATGGTATTCACTTTCTACGACATTTAGAATACAAAATTTACATTTTCTGTTATCACGAGCAATATTGTGATATCGACCACGTTCTATTTCTAATCTGTGTGATGATAGGCGGAATTTAGTTAGTGCTATTTCAAATTTCTTCGTTGTAATGATATCCAGGTATGGTTCGGTATTAAACGTGTTTTTCGTGCGGCAGTATGTGTTTAGTCTTGACGAATTAATGATTTCACAGTACCAGTGTTGTTTATAGTGATCAAATAATCGTTGTTTTATAAGATTGTAAGTGTATGTTTGTTCAGATTTTTTCTGTCAGGGTTTCTTGTTCATAACATACATAAGTTAAACCTAGCTGCTCGAGTATTGATTTGATTTTATAAGCTCAATTTCTATTGTTTTATGTTATGTTTTGTTCTGCGTCATTGAACAAGAATGAGTATGTTATTTTTTTGAGATTATCATTTGTACATGATATTAATTTAAACCAATATTTAAATATGTGTAATTTACGTATCACTGATAAGGGGTATCGTCCTAATTCTCCATACAGTGCTGATAGATTTGTTGATTTGTTGACACGGAAGATTTTTCTTAAAAAAATTGTATGAATAATTTCTTATTCTTTTCCTAAATTATGTCCCCATATTTCTGCAGAGTAATAGAGAACGGGGGTTACTAATATATCAAAAAGATTTCATTTGTCTTTAGTAGGGAATTCATATTGGTTTACAACAGAAAAAAGGCGATGAAGTGCTCTGTTACCGTGTTCTGATATTGATTTTATTGTTTTATACCAGTTTCCGTTTTTAAATAAAGTTACACCCAGATATTTGAATGATGCGACTATTTCCAACGGTTCACCATATAAAGTGAAATTAAAACTTGTTTGTCGGTTACTTAAAAAAAAAATAACAACTTTTGTTTTACTAATGTTTATTTTTAATTTGTATGTATAACAATAGTTTTTAATGTCATTTAACATTAGTTGGGCTGATGTGGGTGAAGTTGAAAATAGGACTTGGTCATCGGCATACGATAATAAAAAGAATTTTATATCGTCGATCGATATGATTCCTTCAATATTAGAATTAATATTTTCAATAATGTCATTAACGAACATCATGAATAGGATGCTTGAGCAAGGGTCTCCTTGTTTAACACCAGAGTATGAATTGATATATTCGGACATTTCATTGTTTAACCGGACGGCTGATTTCACCGACGAATACATCGCTTTGAGTGCAGAAATCATTTTAGTGCTTATTTGTTCGGTGATTAACTTTTGCCATAGTAGTGAACGATTTATACTGTCATAACATTTAGCATAATCAATGAAAATGCAATATAATTTTTGACCAGAGTTTAACACTTTGTTGATTATACTGTTCAGTATAAAGATACAGTCGACTGTGCTCTTTCCTTTTTGGTAACCAAATTGACAGTCAGATATAATTTTGTTTTCATCACACCATTTAGTCATTCTGTTTAAAAGTACCTGAGAATATATCTTTGATAAAATATTATTTAATGTTATTCCACGGTAATTTTTGGCATCGCTCGGATCTCCGCTTTTAAATATTGGTGTGATGTAACCCACTCCCCAGCTTTCAGGATATTGTGCAGTATCAAATATTGTATTGAATATGGTTGTGAGGTACGGTTTAATAGAATTGTATGCTGTTTTAATTATTTCAGCTGAAATATCATCAGGTCCACTAGATTTGCCATTGTTTTGTTTGAAAACTGCTTGATATATTTCCGACTCTGTAATTGGTGAATCGAGCTGTTCAATTGCGGTTTGTGGTGTATTTAAATTATGTTCATTTATTTCATTATCTATACTATCACCTGGATCGTTTCCGATTAAGTCATTAAAATGATTGAACATTTTTTTTAATTTGTGGTTGATTTGTATTTTTATTATTAGGTTTATAGCATTTTTTGAGTGTTTTCCAAAACGTTCTTGGTTGTGTTTTTGCAATGTTACATAACCTCGTGCTTTCATTCATTTTACAATGTATATCTATATTTTGCTTTTCTTCGAATAACATTATAATTTGTTCTGTAATGTACACATTGTTGTCTATTTGGGTTGGACTTATTCTTATTAAAGTTGTTTTTTTGCGTTACGGAAATTGCATTTTGCAGTTCTACAAGTATTATCAAACCATTCTGGCGTTTTTTGATGCGGCTTTATATTGTTATTAATCGTAAACACTTTTCCAAATATCTGAAATAAACATAAATCTAGCAATTCGTCACCGAAGCGGTTTGAATTCAAATACCAAGTTGCCCCAGGCATAGGATGATCAATGTCTATAAAATCGAGATTAATTAAACTTCGATCATACGCAGTATAATCTAACTTTCGTCCAATTCTCGAATTTGTATCTCCCGTTACATAAACCGCACCATACTCGCTGAAATGAATACTATCCGATTCAACAACCTTAAAAATATCCCCATCAAATCGTGAGTGAACAGGTGAATTTTTCAGGTGCTATATATGTTACAGCAATATACATGTCATTTTCAGTATTAAAAAAATGTTTATCAAGTTTAATCCAAAGAAGACAATCTTTTTTTTTTTTTTTGCAACCGATTCTCCTTTTCGACCATTATCTCTTATTTACACAATAATAACACCACGTGCACGCGTCACACGCCTGTTTTGATAACGTCTATACGAATGTATTGGATAACTAAACCCTGACAGTTTAATATTAGATTTTGAATTGGTCCATGTTTCAGTTAAACAAATAATGTCGTTTTGTGAGATCAATTTTACGAATTCCGGCGATGACAACTTGTCCGCTGTGAGCCCTTCAACGTTCCATGTTACACACGTTACAACATTCCTCCTAGGCATTCGGCTTGAACTCACTACCATCGATGAGAAGTTTATCCGCTCTCAGAAACGCCTCTTTATTCTCCTCCCTAGCTTTTTCATAACAGGTTTAAGCTTCTGTCTGGTTTCCATCACCTCCCCGGGGTATTGTTCTGATATTTCATATGGGGTGCCTTTGAGTTCCTTGGACGCTTTCCTCACTCGTTCTCTATCCGGATAGTACGCAAATTTTGCAACTATAGGTCTTATAATGTGCTTTAATAACGCCATTTTCTATGGACACGGTGTAATTTAATATCTCTGGATGCGTTTTCGATCAATAATTTAGACTCAATAAAGTCCAGTATTTTCTTTTCGTACTGCTCATCTTTTTCCTCGGGAATTTTGTAAAATAGTAAATTGTCCCGCATTGATCGGCATTTGAAGTCAGTTACTTCGTGCTTCATGAGGTTTTTTTGTTCTTTCCACCGTCCAGCTAACAATTCAAATTCCTTCTGGTTTTTATTTAAATTATCAAGCATATTGCTGTTAAATTGTCGGCTTTGTTCAATTTCTAGGACTTTGCTATATATTTGGAAAACCTTTTTGTCCATGCACTCACATTTCATCGCACGGGTATCCATAGTTGCTTGAATGGTTACTAACTTTCCAAATGTTCTATCAATATTGTCCATCCTGTTCAAGAGCAAATTTAGCAGTGAGGATAAATATGTATTTTGCTGTGAAAACATTGGATTGGGGGTTGCCGGCATATGGAATTTCCATCCCGGTAACGCCATGTTCATTAATTGACCACTGTTAAAATTACTTTTACTGTTAAAGTTACATGGCTGTGGTGACATTGTATTGAAACATTGACTTTCCTGTAAAAAGAGCCATTAATCTGAGGTGATTGAGTGGGGTTCGAAGGTGTGGATGTCGCTGCTCCTGATATATTTGCACAGCTCCGATTATCCGCCATATTGCCTTTTGAACGCGTACTCTGTCTCTTTTGTGTTTGAACTTGAACTGTCCCAGGTGATCTGTTTATTCGCTTTTAGGCATTTATAATCCACAGAACAGATGTTAACTCATTTCTCCCACACTTTCCACTGTTCAATTATTGTTTACAACGTTTAATTCTAATAAAATATATAATTTTATCTCCACTGAAACTTTTCCAAACTACCGCGCTGACGCATGCGCAATGTTATCCATAGGCATACCATATTACCATAAGCATAATAATTGACAAGTGTTATAAGTTAAATAATCCATTTAACACATGCAATTTATTTTCCATCAATATTAACACCATAATAACCGGGTGCCACCCTGTCACATATATATATGTAATTATGTTGTTGTTTCCATTCACTATCATGTATTACGTTCGTTAGTATGCACTGAATTGTGTATGAACTTTTCCTTTTTTACATGGCCTATGTAATGTAATATTGTTAAGACTGACACTTTTCTATATACAACTCATAGTCAATATCTTTTATGTTCTTTTCTGTTTTGTTCTGTAAAAATTAGCATAATTACTGACGCCGATTGTGTTTTTGAGGTATTTTTTGTTGTTTTGGGATCCGCTGCCACGAGTGGCAACACGCAACTGATTTTGTTTTTTACTCAAATTTCAGGCTTATATACGAAGTGATACTTGTGCTTTATGATACGCTCATTTGCGCTTAGTTACAATCTGTTCACAGTTTGACAACTACATGTTCCAACATCTTACACGGCCTGATCCCCAATATGGATATGATTTTAAACGGTCGTTTGGGAGTGTTTTACATAAGAAATCTTTTTGATATCAATCCGGCACGATAATCATAATCGTTGTTCTCAAATATGTATATGCTTGTACAAGATTATACAATCAATATAATCCTTACTAAAAAAAGGTGACTGTGGTTGCGATATATTTTACGATTTGACACTAAATAGTTATAGACTTCTAGCATAGCCCAGCTTTATATTTGTTTTTATTGGCTAGCCAGGCCCAAGGTTAGTTTTTGTGTGTTGTATCTATTATAAAGTTCTTTATTTTGTGTCTGACCCCAACGTTTGGTCAAGACTATCCGATAAACGAATTCTATGACATGTTAAACATTTCTCATTCTGTCATTTTAATTAGGAATTTTTTTGACGCTGAGTGAAGAAAATCGACAAAAAAGAGAAAGTGCATTCCAGTTTCCCAACATTTCAAAAATCCTATTTGTTTTAACGATATTTTTTTAATAAAACAAAGGCAATTCTTACTAAACCAGTGATGTTATGTCAAATTAACGCGGACATTTAAGTTTTTTCGAGATTGAGAGAACTTGACAAAATGCGGAATTTTACGATTTTGTAGTTTATACGTGAACTATTAGACGAGCGACTTAAAAAAAAACAGTAGCGAAAGTATGAAGATTTAATTCACTATTTTTTTTTAGATATTTCATTGTTAAATAAATAGAAAATATTAAATTCAAAAAATAAATAAAAAAATACATATTTATTCCGTATTAAAATAAGAGTTTGGGGCAGCATAAATAGTCAGCTTTAATACATTAAATAAGTACGTTTTAGAAAAGTATCGGACACAACATTCACTTAAATGTGAAGACCTCTCACCGAGGATTGTTCGTGTGATTGTGTGTTTGATATGTACACAATTCTCAGAAGAGAGCCTATATGTAAGTCCAGACCGCATAATAATATATCAATTTATGCTTCAACTCATTGAACTGCAATTAATTAGATGTGAAATATAAATGTCTGATTGTTAAATTTGTTTCCACATACATGTATGTGCAATGGACATGTCTGATTGTTACACGTGTTTCCACATATGTGCAATAAAAATGTCTGAGTGTTACATGTGTTACCACTTAGTTCCGGATTACCCATGAGGCAGAGTACGCAACTGCCTATGGGGCCTGCGACTTATAGGGGCGCCATGAGCCCATGACGAAATAATGTGCTTACTTTCTTACTTAGCATAATCTAATGACTTGCCAAAGCCAATTATTTTACTTTAACATTAATTTTACTTATTTCTGGATAAATTGTTTATTACGTAAATAAAAAGACTACAAGGATTGTTTTCTTAAATTATTAATCTAATAATAATGTTGTTTTGGCATATTGGTATTATAATGACCTTGTATACCTATACAATGACATTGTCACATTTTTTGTCTTGCGATCCATGGCACTGGTAGGCTAATTTTAACGAGTGAAATCGACTTTGCACTGGCATTCGAGTGGGCACTATACTGACTAGGGGGCTGGGACGTGGGCTCCAAAAGTTTCACTGTCTATGGGCCTACACGGTGCTTAATACGGCACTGTTCCCACGTATGTTAAATAAATACGTCTGATTGTTACATTTGTTACCATATATAATATATGCAAAGAGTTGCGCTGTTTATTATTATCAATATACTTATCCACATGGTATGCTTTAAATAATGCATTTAAAAAGTACAAAGAATATGATTGAGTTCCCGNCAAAAAAAAAACACACACACACACACACACACCATTCCGAATTTTTATACCCGTGTAAGACTCCGATTTATTTGAACGTTATATATGTATGACGATTTTTAATTTGATTAAAATAAAAGCTACCATGAGTTTTGTGGGAATATGTGAATATTAAGTGTGGTTTTGATGGGCGCCTGAACACGCGGATGCGATTAATCGACACACAAGCGCGCACATGTGTTTGACCAGAAAATAAAAATGAATTAGTTCAAATTTGATGACATATTTTATTGCAGTATGATTGAGGGATGAATATCAATTCGTCAGGATGGTTTCTCTCCAGTTTGATTCATGCAGTAACTGTCCTTTAAAAACAAATTTGTTTCCCAGCAAAATCAAAGGCACTATTATTCCAACACAATTGTATTAATGTGTATATATGCATAATCTCTTAAGCGCGTATATTCGCATATTCGTAGGCCCTTCGCTAAACTTATTTTTCAGTAAATTGTTGCCTTTGATAACACATTTACAAGTATGTTTCGCAGCATCCTAACTTTAATAAATTATTTTCTGCTGTATACTTATATGGGGACTTTTTTTTTTGGTAATTGTTCGTTTCGACACAAATACTTAGAAACTATGATCCGAATATGATGAAACAGTGTATGCTTCAGATAGGTATTGCTCTTTGATCATATTACATTGTCTAACGTGCGTTTCAGTGCGATATTTTAAAATGCGTAACATATCTTGATACTTCTGTCCGCAGATCTTGCTACCATGTTAACAACATAGCCATACGTTGTCAACAGAATAATATATGTTGAGTCACCGATAATCTTTATTTAATTGTTTTGTTTTTCGTTAAAATATATAAACATAGTTCTTAATCGTTCAAAGTAAGACATCAACTTAATAATTGATACTTTTACATATAAGTCGAATTTTGATACTGATATCGGAATTTGCAATATAAAAGATTCACTGCCTATGGGCCTACACGGAGCTTTATCCGGCACTGTTCCCACTTTTGTTAAATAAATACGTCTGATTGTTACATTTGTTACCATATATAATATATGCAAATAAAGTTGCGCTGTTTATTATTATCAATATACTAATCCTCATGGTATGCTTAAAATAATGCATTTAAAAGGTATAAAATAATATGATCGAGTTCCCGGAATAAGTTTGACATTAAGGAGTGCGCTCCATAACGATACTACGCGGTTGCGGTTGCGATATTTTTTTTGCAATTTGATTGACCAACATTGACACGAATGACAAAAATACGGCCCTTTTTATAATCGACTTTATTTATGCCTGCGAACGTTAATCGTTCAAATTAATGACGGTTCGAAAATATTCCACGATCAACACGATTAAATCACAATCAAGAGCACTGTTTAAATCTTTACATGTGCCGTAAAAGTGAAACGTTTGTTAAACACAACGGTTCATGTAAATACGTGTTCTGCCGCGAAAACAGGAATTGGATTATTAATAAAAAAGACGGAATTGAAATGTGTGTCAATACGTATGTTTCATATCATACGTAGATGTCAATTATTTTATAGTTATATTGTACACTTTGGTTAGTCTAATTTTGTTTTTAAGTTAGAAAATGTCAGTTCCGTATTCGGTTTAAATAAGGAACAAAACACTGTCTGATATGTTGCGAATTATTATCGCTCTTCGCAGTAAAGACAAATACTAATCAATTCAGATCATTGTTTTTTTTTTTTTTTTTTTTTTTTTTTTTTTTNTTTCGATAGGACTATCATTAGTTTCCTTTCAAACAATAATATGTCAACTACAATGTTTTTATGTTTCTCTGTTTCAGTGCATTTTTTAAGAAAAAAATACATACAAGTGGAAGAATCATTTTTATGAAAGACAACACAAGGGTTAAATCACTGGGTTGCATTCACGCTGACCAAGGCGCGGCAGAAGTGAGTTTTCACTCATGATAAGACACGTACACTTCTACAACGAGCAATATGATCTGCAAACCATTCTTTGGATAAAAATGCTATTTAACATTTAATTTCATATTTACTTTTTGTATCATAGCACGTGTATGAATTCCATAGTGCTTATTTTGCATAAATAATGTTAATCTATTCAAAACAAACTTTGTAAAACCCACTGGAATATAAATATATACAACATCGTTGGTATTTAATCATAAATATTAGCCTTAAGCCAACACCTTATTTCCTATTGCTCCTCAGTACATCAAGATAAATGCTAATGCTGGGGACACGGAAAGTATTCTGCAGCAAGTGGCGGAAGGCGTTGTTGACAAGCTCTGGCAGGTTCGTCATAAAAATCTTCTGCTGTCAGTCACTGACGGTGCGGATGAGTTGAATGAAGACGGTCGTAACGCATTCACAAAAGGCCTTAACAAGCTGTTTGCAGGTAAATGTCAATAATTGTACTAATAATAATAATAATAATAATAATAATAAAATAATAATAATAATGAACAACAACAACAAGTACAACAACAACAACAACAACAATCATCATAATAATCATCATCATCAACATCATCATCATCATTATCATCATCATCATCGTCATCGTCGTCGTCATCGCCATCGTCATCATTATTATTATCATCATCATCATCATCATCATCATCATCACAACCACCACCACCATCATCATCATCAAAATCATCATCATCAACATCATTATCATCATCATTATCATCATTATCATCAATATCATCATCATAATAATCAACATGATCATCATCATCATAAGCAGCAGCAGTTGCATCATCATCACCAGCAGCAGCATCAGCAGCAATATTGTCACCAGCATCATCATCATCATCAGCAGCAGCAGCAGTATCAGTAACATAAATAATGATGATGATACTGCAGATGATTACTAGTATATGATTATGTTTATTATGATGATGGTGAAGAAGAAGAAGATGACGATGATGATGATTGCTATTTAGTATGATTACTATTATTGGATGATCAGTATGCTCCTTGAATGGGGTTTAGACGAAATGTTATCACTTGGTCATCTGTATAACTTCATTTTTTTGCTGCCATTTCTTTGTATGAATGTAAACCAACAATTGTTTTGTATTAGTATGTTACACATCGTNTCGTCGTCGTCATCGTCGTCATTATCATCATCGTCATCATCATCATCGTCATCATCATCATTTTCAACAACATCAGACCATTATCATCAACATCATCATCATCAGCAGCAGCAGCAGTATCATCATCATCATCTCCAGCAGCAGCATCAGCAGCATCATTGTCATCAGCATCATCATCATCATCATCATCAGCAGCAGCAGCAGCAGTATCAGTAACATAAATAATGATGATGATACTGCAGATGATTACTAGTATATAATAATGCTTATTATGATGATGGTGAAGAAGAAGATGATGACGACGATGATGATTGCTATTAAGTATAATTAATATTATTGGATGATCAGCATGCTTCTTGAATGGGGTAAAGACGAAATGTTATCACTTGGTCATCTGTAAAACTTCATTTTTTTGCTGCCATTTCTTTGTATGAATGTAAACCAACGCGTTTTTGTTTTAGTATGTAACACATCGTAAAATAAGCCTACTCACAAGATAAAGTAATACATTGTATGTGTTAAAGGCCCATAAAAGGTTACAAATCCAATTATAATGCATATAAACTGGTCTATTTTTACCGGATTTTAGTTAGTCTTGCATAAAAAAAAACGATAAAAACACAGCTTATGTGCAACGTTGTCAAGAATTATGGAAGATATACCCGTTTCATAATTGGAAGAAATGTTTACAACTTTGCCACTAACGTGGTGTGTCGCCCCAAAGCGGTGACGTATGCTAAAAATAGCCGAAAGAAAATTCAATATTAATTCTATTTTAACAACTTTTTACCAGCAGAAAGTAACTTATAAGATCACTACAAACGTTTTAACCATTAAGAAGAGACCTACTTTGTGAGTGATACCGGAAAACGTTGAAAATCAACGAGATATTTTTGGTGACCTGAGTCACTTTCACTTTCCCGAGTAAACAGCGATGTAAATAAACTGTTTATTTTATTAACACAATTGACTTGGAGGACACTGTATTTTGAGCTCAAAACAAGTAATCGGTAAATCGGTAAATTATTACGGATCGTCACCTTTTATGGGCCTTTAATCGGTACTGAAGCGATCAGAAAAAAACTTTTCCCTTTGTATCGAGATAAATTGGTTGCATATGTTAAATTTGAAAACGTTTTAAGTTTTGAAGATTGCATGGATATTTAGGTAGTTACAACAGTGCTTTGTTTTGAATCAGTTAAGGCAATTAAATATGAACGCATGATTTGCATTATTTATAAAAGTTAAACGATCAGCGAGTGCTTACGTGATTGATAGGTGATGAGATGGATTGATGGATTGATATATTGATGGATTGATTGATGGATTGATTGATAAATTAATTGATTGATTTATTGATATATTGATTCATTGATATTGTATTTGGTTGATTTTGGTATTGAGAGTTGGAGAAAACATGCCGTTTCATTTGAACGTTATAATTAGTAATTGGGATAAAGAAAATCGATAATCGCAATTTTGTTTACGATGTTCACAAGAAATAGACTATAGATATATGTACAATACATATCAGTATGCACCGACACAAGTATGCGTCATTTTTATCTACTAGAANATATTGTTGTTTGATAACCTTTATAAATAAAATATGCAACAAATATTTAAAAATCGGTAAATAATTACGGATTGTGACGATGAGCCTTTAATCGGTACTGAAGCGATCAGAAAATAACTTTTCCCTTTTTATCGCGATGAATTGGTTGTATATGTTATATTTGAAAACGTTTTAAGTTTTGAAGAGTGCATGAATATTTAGGACGCTACAACAGTGCTTTGTTTTGAATCAGGAAGGAAATTCAATATGAACGCATGATTTGCATTAATAATCAAAGTTAAACGATCAGTGAGTGCTTACGTGATTGATTGGTGATGGGATGGATTGATGGATGGATTGATTGATTAATTAATTAATTAATTAATTGATTTATTGATATATTGATTCATTGATATTGTATTTGGTTGATTGTGGTATTGAGAGTTTGAGAAAACATGCCGTTTCATTTGTACGGTATAATTATTAATTGGGATAAAGAAAATCGATAATCGCGATTTTGTTAACGATGTTCACAAGAAATAGGTATATGTACAATACATATCTGTATGCACCGACACAAGTATGCGTCATTTTTATCTACTATAATATAAAGTGTATGTGTTGTGGCAAATATTCCTGACAGCAGAAGATCTTTTGTCACTTTCAGGCAGAAATCTGTAAATTATTTCAATGGTTCAATAAACAATTCCTTCGTGTGATGTTGAGAACTCATAACTTTAATCATGCATTTTAGAATTGTTTATGTATTTAAAAGTTTAAGGAGCCAATAAGTGTTTTTTTTTCATCATGCAGTACACTTTCTCTTAGAGACGGAAAACGATTTGAGCTCAATTTCGTTTAAACTACCTTTTAATAAATATGATTGCGTATCTGAGTGTATTTATATTTTGATGAGACGGGATAAATGTGGTAAAAATGTCAACGGCGTCAATGATTATCTGGTTTGGTTTAGGATCTGATTGAGCGAATCAAAAGACCTGCTTCGCTGGATAATCATTTTCCGCCCAAATTTTGTTTGTATATATTATTTTTTATTTTACAGGGATTTCATTTCACTAGACTCATTTTTTTTGCGCACATCTGACATACAATATCGACCCCCCCCCCACACACACACCATTTCGAATGTTTATACCCGCGTAAGACTCCGATTCAATTTGAACATTATATATGTATGATGATTTTTATTTTGCTTTAAATACAAGCTACCTGGAGTTTTTTGTGAATATGTGAATATTAAGTTTGGTTTTGAATGGCGCCTGACCACGCGGATGCGATTTATCGAAGCGCGCTAATTTTTTAGACCAGAAAATAAAAAATAAATTAGTTCAAATGAGATGACATATTTTATTGAAGTGTGATTAAGGGATGAATATCAATTTGTCAGAAAGGTTTCTCTCCAGTTTGTTACATGAAGTTACTGTCTTTAAATAACACATTTGTTTCCCAGCAAATCAAAGGTACGAATGATCCAACAAAATTGTATTAGTGTGTATATGCATAATCTCTTCAGCGCATATATTCGCATATTCGTAGTAGTCCGAGAGCCCATGGGTGTTTATTGCAAGTTTTGAGGCCAAGATTTTTTTTTGTATATTTGAAAAGGGTATTTTATATCCTTCCAGAAAACCCATTTCTTAAGTCCGAGCGCCCATGACGACAATGCGAGAGTGCGAGAATACGATGACGACAATGCGACACCGCGATAGAACCATGGCGACAATGCGATAGTATAATGGCGACATCGTATTCTCGCACTCTCGCATTGTCGTCATCGTATTATCGCATTGCGCCATCGTACTATCGCACTGTCGCCATCGTATTGTCGCACTGTCGTCATCGTATTCTCGCACTCTCGCATTGTCGCCCTCTGGATTGTAATGTGTAACCACGATTGCCCTAACGGTATTCCGTAGGATACTTGTGTCCGCAGATCTTGCTACCATGTTAACAACATAGCCATACGTTGACAACAGAACAATATATGTTGAGTCACCGATAATCTTTATTTATTTGTTTTGTTTTTCGTTGATGTATGTAAACATAGTTCTTTATCGTTCAAAGTAAGATATCAACTTAATAATTGATACTTTTACATATACGTTTAATTTTGATACTGATACCCGAATTTGCAATATAAGTCAACGCGTTCTTATAACATGTTGATGTGAAAATATTTTCAAATTCAATTTTCTTAAAGCTTCGTAATCTTTTTTATCCAGTGTTAGCATTTGTTTTATTAATAAAGCCTTTCTTCTTTACACAAAGCGGCCACTTTTTGTTAAGGCAAATACTATTTTCAAAACAAGCTATAGTGTCGACCGTTGTAACATTGATGTGTGTTTTATATTCACGTTCATAGGCTAGAAGCTTTATTGCAAGCTATATTGCGGAAATAAATGTTGTTGTTGTTGTTGTGTGTTGTGAAAACTTAAGCTGTATTTTGATGTTTGCCTCGTGGATGAATAACTGAGAATATACTTTCCATTCTATCATAAACACGTTCAATTTCAAGATTTAAAATGATATAAACAGTGTTTTGTTCTAGTCAAAATCATGTTAAATACATTCATATCGGTACAAACCAAATAATATGTGAGGATTTATTAATAAAAATGAACTCACTATTTCATCAAACAATTGCAATTAATGTGTCGGTATCAGTATAACATTAGATGCAAGTTTGTCGTTATGAACTATATTAAACATTAAGATTATAGTTGATATCACCCACTGTCTCTTTAATAGATTAAAAGCTTTTCTTATTTGTATTCGTCTACTAATTTGTTTCGTTTATAATCATTGAGAATGAGCAAATGAAATGTTGACATACAGTCTATATTTTGTTAAAGGAACGCATCGCTATTTTGATCGAAAGGTACGAANTTGTGCGTCAGCTTAGCGTAAATATCAGGAGAAGTGTGTGCTTTCTAATTACGTGTTCTAATTTATTTGTTTAAGTGTTGTTGTTTTTTTCCGTTCTCAAAAATAATTCAATCATATCTTAGTACTCTGTTAAGATATACACACCTTTTCTGTGTGAGCAGGATAAACACTACTCAGTGTACATACTTAAAATCCGTGGTTACAATCGCAGACCAGATTCACGATTGTGAGATCGCAAGATAAAACTTTCGTTTGGCGGATGTTTAATCTTATGAGCATCGAGAGGCAAACGTGCGGTCACCTCACTGTTGATGCACGTTTGTTGATCTTCCAAAAAAATAAAGTGGGTCTGCGAATGATGAATTTGACGTGCGTGTATCTTGCTTTAGACGCACGACGATCGCAATTCCCACGTGCGATAACCGAGCGATTTGCGTACATTCCTACGGTGGTCCCAAATATTACAGACGGTTGAAGCAGTGTATTAACAAGATTGTCAAAACTACTCGTGTGTTTAAGTCACAAAGAATCATTGGTGCATTTTGTGAACTAAATTGTGTTCTTTTGTTAATGAGTTAATTATAAATATAATGTTGTGGAAATAAATCAACAGCAAAAAAAGGCACTTCCGGTTTATGTCCATCAGAATGTACATATGCATCTAAAATAATATTTACACTTAATAGGTCCACCGATGTAGTCCAGGGGAAAAAGAGCATGACAGCTACTTATTGTATAAATAAGCCACTGTGCGANGTTAACAACATAGCCATACGTTGACAACAGAACAATATATGTTGAGTCACCGATAAACTTTATTTAATTGTTTTGTTTTTCGTTATTGTATCTAAACAAAGTTCTTAATCGTTCAAAGTAAGATATCAACTTAATAATTGATGCTTTTACATATACGTTGCATTTTGATACTGATACCCGAATTTGCAATATAAGTCTACGCGTACTTACAACATGTTGGTTTGAAAATATTTTCAAATTCAATTTTCTTAAAGCTTCGTAATCTTTTTTTTTATCCAGTGTAAACATAAATTTCTTCGTTACACAAAGCGGTCACTTTCTTTGCACTTCTAATATGAAGCTTTCGAATGTTTTGGAAAAAAGACATTTTTTTTTTAAAGCAAATACTGTTTTCAAAACAAGCTATAGTGCCGACCGTTGTAACATTGATGTGTGTTTTATATTCACGTTTATAGGCTAGAAGCTTTATTGTAAGCTATAATGCGGAAATAAATGTTGTTGTTGGTGTTGTGTGTTGTGAAAACTTAGGCTGTATTTTGGTGTTTGCCTCGTGGATGAATTACGGAGAATATACTTTCCATTCTATCATAAACACGTTTAATTTCAAGATTTAAAATGATATGAACAGTGTTTTGTTCTTTTCAAAATCATGTTAAATACAATCATATCGGTACAAACCAAATAATATATGAGGATTTATTCATAAATATGCACTCACTATTTCATTAAAAAATTGCAATTATTGTGTCGGTATCAGTATTACATTAGATGCAAGTTGGTCGTTATGAACTATTTTAAATATTAAGATTATAATTGATATCACCCACTGTCTCTCAAATAGAGTACAAGCTTTTCTTATTTGTATTCGTCTACTAATTTGTTTCGTTTATAATCATTGAGAATGAGCAAATGAAATAATGACATACAGTCTATATTTTGTTACAGGAACGCATCGCTATTTTGATCGAAAGGTACGAAACACGTTAACGTACCCGAAGGAAAATGTGATTCAATAAACATTACCCACCATGCCAAAAAAGGATCTTTATAAAATATTCTCTCGATATCTGCGTTGTGCACATTGCCAGTGACTGCGTACATTTGGAAACGATACATGTGTAACGGTTCAGCTTTGTTACGTATCAGATGTCCGGCCAGAGATGTCAAAGCATACTAGTATGCAGAATCTGGACGTTTACGAGGCGAAACGTCTCGCAATTTTATTATCTGGCAGGACTCTGAATTTTAAAAACACACATTGAAAAACAATTGCATTTATTACCGATTCTTTTATTTGTTGGTTAATAAAGTATTTGATTAATCGTTAAAAAAAATATACATGTACATCCTGAGTAGATCAGGAAAATATGGGTTAGCGGACGAACAGACACAAGTACGACCTCAGAGAAACACTATTTTTTATTCTTACATCAATTAATAGTGTTTGCCCGATATAAATTAACAGTGCGTCGTATATATTTATATTGTTTATGCGTTACAACTAGGCCATATTGTTGGCATTAATTTTTTACCAAGCGTGCGGTAAATTTACGGCATTTAAGCGTGGTTTCGTGTGTATGCGGCAACGCGCATCTGCAGTTTGACGTGTTCTGTGGGCTCCGCGATCGCCTATTTACCTACACTTTGTGGCTGAAATTATTATAACCGAGTAATATACATCAAGTTTAAGCTTGCGTTATATGCTTTAAAGTACGTTGTTTTTTATGATTATTTATTGTTATTTTTTGACGTTTTATTGTGTAGGTAGAGTTTCAAATCTTCAAGCCAAGGCTTAGTGTAATATCGATTATTACATAAATCCTTAAAAAAATACTCTTATAGTCTTTCAGAATGTTAAGGATTAAAAAGATTGCAACAATCAAAATTAATAGAAAAAATGGCGTTCATTTAGTCAAGTAAACCGACTTTACCTATAAAGTGGCCGTATTAGTGATATTCTATACTGTTTGAATGTCGCTGTGTTTTTGATCTTATAAACTCAACAATAGGATGATATAATATATTATATTTTCATTTTCTTTCGTTCTTTTCTGAACATGGACATTTTGTTTGGTATAGTTGCGAACATGCACCGTCTTTCGGTGGTAAACGTTCAAAGAAACCCTGGCCCGTTTTGGGCGCCTGAGAAATTTTATTAGGTTATTATTCCTATATTTAAACAAACTATCACGTCGTAAAGAAACACCGCGTGCGTTTTGGTGTTTTTGTTTAACACGTTAGATTTATAACCTCATAATACACATGACTCTAAAAAAAATTAAAATATATGATTTATAAATCACATATTTGGTTCTAATAATGGCCAAATCGGCTAGAATGTTTACGACCAAAGTAACGGTTGCAAACGATCAGGGATCAACCGAGAAACGAATACGATAACCAAATGCCACCACTGGTATGAATTCCTTCCGTCCGAGTTACCGAACGTAAGCGATAAAGCAAAAATTCATTGTTTGATATTTAGCTGCTAACAGCGTTCTCTAAGACTGCGAGAAGGGCGCTTTCCTTTGTCTGCGAAAGGACGCTAAGCGCGAGTGTCACGTGACTCAGATCCCAGCGCCCGATTGGCTGAATGTAATGCAAAATTAGGCAACCTTTTTGCACAATTCCCATCCGCCCGGCGTCTTTACATAACTAAGAACGAAGTTCGATTCATAAAACCTTTTATGTGTGCATACAATTTCATTTATGAATCGCCTTTCCACTAAAATAGTGACTTTCACCACCAAGGGATTAGGACGGAGTGACGAAGAAAGTACAGAAAACCAATCTGAGTGACTAGGACATTTATTGCAAAATATCAAAAACTTTAACAAAAACATCTAAATTAATCTAATTGATTAATGACAAGTTCCCTTCTACCCTGCTGGGCAAGCAAGTAACCGCCAAACGTGAAACGACGTTTCTATATGCCATATTACCACTATTCACATATATATCGAAGAAACAATTGAGCAATTCAATAATAATTAATTATTTAAGAATAAAAACAACCAAATGAAGATTATTTTCGTTACACTGTGTCAGTAGAAAGCCGCATACGCCTATAAATACGTGATATACACTTATTTAAATGGGAATTCACAACATTACATCATTACATGTACGGTTATCAATAGAAGCCACGGTCAAAGGAGGTCTTCATGTATATTCAATTCACCATGAGTTAACTACTATAAATGTTTCTGAGCCGTTAAAGTGCATCAGATAAATTATTTTTAATTCACAAATTACGGAGCATTTAAAAAAAAAACGCATTTTTCGTAATCATTTAATAAGTACTAGTTAAAGAAACCATTAATTGTGAAAACAACAATAACGACAATTATACTGGCTATTAACGGAGCTTTCGATAAGCAGAAAGTTATGTTAAGTGATGTATTACCGGTATCTGAGTAACGAATGTCTTTGAATCGAATGCATCCAAGATAGAAACAAAACGACTTACACAAATACAGAGGATTGAAATGATATTCGTTGGTAAAATGTCAGAATAATGAAAGACTTATTTTAATGTTGATCTCAAATACCATACCTCAAGTCTTCATCAAATAATTAACATGTGACTTTTCATTTCGTAGGAACATGTATGGTGACTTGTGGAACCAACGATGGAGTGACACGACTTGTCGGAAAAGCTGTAAATGAGTTCAACACATTTATAGGGAAAACTAATGGTGAATATTGTCCATCTATTGGAATCGTCTGCGTGGACCGCCTACACAATAAAGAAACATTAAAGGTTACATACTATAGATATTCTTATTTGGGTTTTCTCTGTTGAAATTTCTTATATTATTGCAACATTGTGTTGGTGATTTAGAATACTGTTATATAACATTGCACGCACGAGCTTATTACGGGTTTGTGAGACTTGCCTTCGATGGATGANTCACGATTGTGCTATATGCTTTAACTCTCTTTATTTACTTGCTTTTTTCATATTTGTTGACGTTTTATTGTGTATGTAGAGTTTCACATCTACAAGCCAATGCTAAGTGTAATATCTATTATGATATAAATCCTTAAAATAAATAATCTAATAATCTTTCAGAATGATAAAGACCAAAAAGATTGCAACAATCGAAAATAATAGAAAAAATGGCGTTTATTTAGTAAATCGCGCGAAAACAAAACCCAAGTTTACCTATATAATATATTTAATATAATAATATGTATTTTAAATTCATTTTCTTTCGTTCTTATCTCAACATGGATTTTTTTTTGGTATACTTGCGAACATACACCGACTTTCGGTGGTCAACGTTCAAAGAGATCTGGCACATTTGGGCGCCTGATAAATTTTATTAGGTTATTATTTAAACAAAATATCACGTCGTTAAGAAACACCACGTGCATTTCGGTGTTTTCAACGTTAGATTTATAACCCGAATATACATATGACTCTTATTTTTATATTAATATATTATTTATAAATCACATATTTGGTTCTAATAATGGCGCAATCGGCTAGCATGTTGACCACCAAATTTACGGTTGGAATCGAACCGGGATCAACCGAGAAACGAATATGATAACCAAATGCCAT
>VMBQ01009633.1:7943-30531 GCA_007657795.1 Dreissena rostriformis
TATATACAAATATCTTTTCAAAACATTGTACTACCCAGCCTTATAAATGGCTTACGAGTCACTAAATTGACATATTAGGGTGAAGTCATACAATTAAATCAATATAGTGCTGGAACGTGTAAGGATCATGATACTAAATGGAGTGGCATTGTTTAAAGAATTGACATGGATAGTTTAGATGAATTAAATCAATCGATTAATTATTTACAAGTAAAGTTGCAATCATAGTATAGTTTTTGTAAAAAAACGTATACTATTTACATAGTTAGTTTGTCGGATATATATTCTGCTTCGTATTTGTTCTGCTCATTCTCTGCCGTTTACATACCAATAATTGCAGCTGTTTCTCTCACGGTGCAGTTTGTGTTACAGAAGTCTTCATTGCAACAGGACTTGCATCTTGGAACGGAACGACCATGGTCAATGGAAGTGCACTGGAAAACATTGATTGTATATATGAACATTTAAGCGTTTCACTGTATAACCAAAACAAACAATAAAGTATGCCTCTTTATTTTACATACATGAGTCAATTTAGATCTAATTAATTAAGTGAAACAAATTTAAACTTTTTATCAGAGGAGCTGATGCTTACTAACATTGCTGAGAATCGAGTTCAATATATAATAGATATGTTTATATTATAACGTGTACATGCGCATAATACATGTAAATTAAGAAAATTAATTAAATCACAAATGAAATGAAATTGAACAAAAATATTAAATTACGTCAATTATAATCACTCACCGCAGCTGCCACACATCCTAGCTTATAATTGGAATGTCCGAGCCAATCAAATTCTTCAATACTGCAGACCTTAAATACAACGCACATGGCAAAAGACTGCTTATGTTGTGTTTCCAACACGACATATGAACACCCAGTAGTAAATACATATGTAAATTATAAGCTTCAATATACTATTATTAAAAAGGAAAAGTCTAAATAAGTGACTGTTAATTTATACAATTTTTATTTTGTTTATATTATAAATAAATGTTAATAAAAATAAATATAATCAACAATCAGTGATTTAAATTATACAACTTCTTATAGGGACTTCGATAGCAAATTTGCATTTGCCATTCTTATCAAATGGTACGTGTATGAACAGTAAATGTAGATTTCTATATCAATAAAGACGAATTATGTATCAATGTATAATGATACAAGAATCTCCATATGATAATTTTAGTTTTATTACAGGCATACCTCGTCTTTATAACATGGTCGCACGGTTTTGCATTGATCAATTCTGAGCACATGGTTGCAGTCGAAACAAATCGGTCCTCTTTCACTTCTTGAGGCTAAACCTATAGGAATTTGTTATCGTAGTTGTCATAATAAACGTTTTCACAATAAGAATAATATTGTTTACGGTTTAAATACACATCTCTTATCGACGATAATAATATTAGTAATTATACTTGTTACGTTAATTAAAACATCTCTTTAATTAATTTAAAATGCACAGATGCCTACCTGTATCTCCACAGCCTCGTCCATTGCAATAGTTTTCATCGCAGCACTCCGAACAATGTCCGTGAGCACTTTGGGCTGATGCACAAACCTGGCAACATTTCATTTCAGTACAGGGCAATTCATTAATTGACTAACGAAAAGGCATGTGATAAAAATCCGTTAATACAAGTTATGTGTTTTATATGAAAATAGATTCTTATAAACAATAACTATATTCGTATGAAAAAAATGAATACCGAAGAATTAGCGCATCCAGAGCTGTATTTTGAGTGGCTGTATTTCACTGTGCAAAGCTGAAAAAACACACAAGTTTTTATATAAGTGGTGTTTGTTCGTTTGCGGTTTTGGTTTTCTTACATTATTACACATCGTTTATAGTTTGCTTCTATTTACAATACCAGCTGCTACATATTGAAAAAACTATGCAAGACATAAGGTGGTACACGCGCTTCTCACATAAGTTCAATCCCCGTTCCCGGCGCATGTGAGTTAGGTTGGTGTCGGACAGGTGGAGTTTCCTCCTAGTACCCCGGCTTCCCACCGCAGCACACAAGACCACGCCAAAAATGTAATATCTTTCAGTAAAAATTAAATAGCTGGAACTACCTAGAATGAAAAGTTCGTCCCAACTTCGTGTGTCTAGCAAGTAAAGTAGGTAGGAGTGCTTGAGAAAACTCCGAGTCCTAACGCAGCCGCAATAGCGGAAGGACCTCATAAACGTCGTAAAACCCACACACACAACACACAACTGTGAAGAGTTTCGTTCACAGTTATCATCGATGTATTCAAGAAGATCGCACCATAAGCGAGTATAATATTTAGCTGGTAAAAGAGTGAGCACACCTGCAGAAGTGATTTTATCTCCGATGATAATATCTTTCATACAGTGCCCTTGTTCAAAACGTGTGTGTGGTAAATGTGTATAATCATTCAATAATACATGTTGTGCGTACTATAATAATAAAATCAAATATATTTACAATGTAAGCTGATATTCAAGTTTAAAACTAAATAGTGTATTTGTGTGCATGAAAAACCTCTCTTCGAGCACATCGCTGTACTGTATCACAGAGTTCAAGGTCAGACATGTCATCACAGCTGTAGCACATTAGTTGCTCGTTCGTTTCTGAAACAAATACTTTTATATGGACGTTTACATTCATTTCTTAAGCTTCGCAAACACAAAATTGCAACATGCATCTTATAAAATAGTATTCGTTTTATTATATCGCTTTAAGAAAAACAGCCAAATTGTATTTTCATTTATAAATCATGATCAGTTAATGAATTATTAATCCAACAAAACTATAGCTGTTTAAATTAGAATCTTTGTCCACATTCCAAATTTGTATCAATCAATCAAATGTTATTCTCTAGCATCTTTACGATTCAGATCATATTAAACTCTATGTGTTGTTAATGTACGAGTTTTCGTAATACTTACCAAACTGCATCCCAACTGGATAACCATAAGCTGGCCCAGTTAAAACATCTACTGGATTGTATCCGAAAGCTATCAATCCGAAGACGACATTTTCTTGAGTTGTTGACATCTCATGGTGGCCGACAGTAACACGGTATGTTAGAATACTGAAACTGCTGAAGGGAGAAGGGACTCTTGCTGTGTCAACTAGTTTGTCGTTTGGACTGTTGTCATCGAGACGAAGGTTATGTATCGCGTTAGTTTCAATAATTACAGCAACAAAGTTATCCGTATTAACATATGTACGCGGTACAGCAAAACTGTAAGAATTCATATATTGACTTATTCCTGGTATGGTCGTCATGTACGCTTGACTCTCTTTGTATTGCATAACCGTTATTGGTCCATTACTGGTTATAACCAATGGTGTTCGCATCGGCTGAGTTTCAATCCATGTGTTGTATTCTAACGTTGTACAATTTTTGGCAAACGCGTCTTTCACACAAGTCTCGCTGTTATTTTTGCCACTCAAAATTCTTACTACATACTGTTTTGATTGGTAAATTGGCGGAACGATAAACTTCTTTTCATAAGAATCAATAGGAATAAGTTGTTCTCCTATTAAATCACAGTCGTTTTCTGAAGCAATAATTCTCGAACATGAATTCCCGCTTACAACAGCTACTGGTTTACTAGACTGAACAATAGTTCCAGTTAAATCAATCGTAAGCGATGCTTCTTGATAAACGTCTAACGCGTTCAGTGTTTTCGACGCAGACGTACCATCGGGAAAAGAAACATTGATGACAGTGTTGTCAAAGGGAGCTATAACCAAGAATAGCGATGGATAACTATTATAGTAGTTTGTTTGATAGCTGAAAATCTGATACATGGTTCCCAGCGAACCAACGGGCAGCCCCAAATGTGTGTCAGCACCAATTTCATTTATAACATATGTCGTTGCATACACCGATATATCCACTGACGATCTAATGTAAACGCCTCTGTTTCCAACCGCGGAGTCTCGAAGCTCCAGACTGCTGTTCAGCGTTAAAGAATATGACCGATTGAATGACGAGTGTGTGTGTATTCCAAGGTATGGTACTGATACTAAGATATCACCACTTGTATTTGACGCGATATCCAACTTCAGAGTGTTATTCATAAAATGCCAAAGATATCCAGTTACAAATTCCTTTCCTGTAGTTGCTGAAATCCAACATTTGATGATAAATTACTGTTACGCATCCAATTAAAATACCGAAATTGATACTCGAATTTAATTAAAGCACAAAATGTATATCATTGAACGTAACACTTATAAACGCACATTTGCTTTATGGGTCAAACGGCATTCTAATATTAAGACACAATTTAAATATTGCATGTTTAAAGGAAATTTTTCTTTAAATTTAAAGAAGACGTACGTATATTGTCATTCCAGTTAATACATAATAACCCAATTCAAAATATATCATGATTTTTATTATAATTTCTTTATTTCGGATTGTATAAAGCATAATCGTGAAACAGTTTAATTTATGCCGAGTCATTTCAGTATTGTCTGATAGAAAGTAGTTTGAATAGTGCTGGATAATTTATGTGTTAATTCAGTTAATTGACTTTTCTTTAATTTTGAAAATATTTGGCTACAATTTTGAAAATTGTCTATATTATTCATTTTATGAAAAAAGATCATCTAATTATTTTCATCACAAAAGTGACAACACGGACACACGCAAGTTCATATATACTTTTTTATCAACCTTTAAAACAAATACAATCCAAAAAAATCACATCAACTTACATTTCAATGCAATCGCGCAATCGATTAAAACCAAGATCACCCACAATATTGTATTCATGTTGCAAAACTAACGTTCCACTTGCTAATGTAAACTAGATGTTAAAAATGACTGACTTTATGCTTGCGATAAGAAATGAGTACGACTGATTCAAATCGAGACATTTCGTATCAGTTCCACTCCTTAGCTTGTACAACTTTATCCCGTACTAAGCTGACTTATGACCTATGGGCATAACAAGAACTCAATGGCAATCGCGTAAAAGTTCAATTAATCTAAATTGTTTAATTAATTATAGTGTCTGCATTTATATTCAGTATCATGTACGGATTAAACATATACTTATTATTTAACGACATACATAAATCTTAAAGCGCGATACGTTTGCAAATGCACATTAAAACAGGACAACAATTATATCGTTTTTTATATTGTTAACTTTGTTTAAATTTATTTGTTCGCCTATTAATTGATTATTGTTATTGGAAACAATTATAAATAAAGCTGATCACTGAAACATTGATAAATATTATTTAAAACTCCGATATTCAGTTAATCTCATTTACATTAAGTTATGTGATTTAAAGTGGTATTTAATATTCTTTTGTGCACTTAATAACCGATGACACTTATAATATGGCCCTATGGGTTCGTTTTCTTAAAACATTTAAAGTAGTACGTAAAATGTCTCTGTACAATTCCATTAAATTTTAAATAAAGCTTTTTAATTATGGCTTTAGTACTTCATCCATTGTTTTTGTCAAAACGCAGCTTTATCATTTGCAATTATTCGCTGCAGTTGAAAAGAGGAACGAATGTATTTTAAATTTTAAAACATATTTTTGTTGATATAACTTTGCAATTTAAGTACAGTAAATATGTCAAGGCCAATGCTAAATGCTAAAACCCTTTATATAACTTTTTTTATAATTTAGAATAGATCTAATTGATAATTGAAGATAAAGTAAAGATAATAACGTGTTTCATAAAACATATTGTTTTTCTTGCCATATCACTAACACAGGTTTATAGCAAGTTGATTAATTGTGTACACATTTAAATATGAAACAATTTAGTAAATCATATAAATTAACACATCATTTGGAGACGCATTTCACGCGTACCATGATAGGTACTTTAAAGTCATTTTGAAAAGAAAGTGAATAATTAAATTACATAATATAAATGTTGTTGTTTTTTAAATAAATTATGTATATAATGTAGAACTTGTGAGGTGGTATTGGATTGTTGATAACCTTATGATTATAATGTAACGTCTGAAAAATAGACATATAAAGCGGGGTACGTTTTTCTTAAGCTTTCATTGGAATACTTAGCAAGCATCTTTGCTGTGGATGTACCACGTCTGAATTGGTCACCCTCAAGGAAACTATACTTATCTAGATTGTGTTTTTTCACCGTTTTCTGAAAAACTATATGTGTTAAGCAAGCTTCATATTGAACTTCTCGTAAAGGCAATCGATGGCATTTAACGAAACCAAAGACACGTGTAATTATATATACAATCAACCGAATCTTTTTCTTTTGTGCACAAATAGTAAGTTTATCCAGACAGCAGCACATTGCATATTATATTATTTGATTATATAACGATGTATTAAGAAATCATTCATGCTTTTATGTCGTTGATGATTTTTTGCATCAAGCGTCAACCTCATTTTGTACATACCTTAGAGCAATAGATAAGGCTTCATTATACATATCACAAAAATGCCTGTTTCGGCATTGACGTCGCCATTTTTATTTTCCCGTGGAGAGATTCAATTGAAAACCTGGAAAAGATTTAATAAGCAATAATTAAAAAAAAAACAGCAACAACCACAACAAAAAAGAACACATTTCAACAACGAATGTCTGCAACAAGCGCAAACATAACCATTATGGTGGTTTATAAACCCAAGGGATTTTGTCTTCCAAAACGGGGAGTTTATTCCGAAAAAACTTTAATTGGTGATTTTATACGATATTAGTATGTGATAAGTGGTGCATAATCTATATGTGAACATGATCAGAAGTATGGTGGTAAATCTATTTGCTAAAAGCGAAAGATCATGTGATTTAGTGTGACTTAACGTTACTGGCACAACATTCTTAGTTGGAACCCTAAGTCTGTGTAAACGTACTTGTTTCGCTAGATTGCACGTTATTCGTACTTAGCTGATCTTGAGTCCTCTTTCTTTGGTAGAAACAGGACTTGGCATGTGAGAAATGTCTGAGAACGCCTCCAAGATCGAACCGTGTTACTGATTAATAACATGATTATACACCAATAAGTTGGTTTGTATACTTATAGTATATCAATCCCGGTTTGTTCCTTCCGAAACAATTTAATTGGCAAACTATTGATATAAAACATGCATCGTTACGAAGTACGCGATCCGCTGAGAATAACCAAATAAACTCGGCTATCACTTAAATAAAATTACACGTCATTGTCTTTGCTAGAAAGAAAATATACTTATATCACTTTGTGTATTTCATTGTAATGATGGCCCACTCGCTTTGCTCAAGTGGTATTTGATGTCAAAATCTTATAGTTTCGGAAAATCATAATGAACAGTCAGCTTCGTCAGAGCGGGTGTTTGTTTACAGCCTCATTTGGCAGCGGATCTTCTTGGCATATTTCTCTTAACACACATCATTTCATTTTGAAACTTCCTGCCGGTCTCGGGGAACATTTGTCGAACACTTTTGCTACATATAATTAATATTTTCCAGCATTGACAGAATTGTGCTTTATTGACTTTGGAATAAAATTTTAGATTTATATAATTTGGGGTTTTGCTCCTTGAAAAAGTATATTTTGTGAGAAATATTATTGTTCATTTTTAAGTCCTTCTGCATAATACTTATTATAATTGTATAAACGTGAAACAGTTTCAACCCATTGGCACTTTACTATCGATACATTTTTTTAAATTATTTATATCACAATAAACATGTATTGTTTTAGTTGAAATAACATCAATGTTTTGTTCCATTATGTGTTCGTCTTAAATGTGCAATAGACAAAAGTATGACTAGTTAGTTTTTGGTTTTTATGATACTGTTTTATTTAAATTAAATACACTGATCATTATCGTGTTTATAGTAGTTCATCTCCTACGCGACTTTTTGTTCTGTTCTACAATTAGATACATGTAAATCATTATTATTGCAAAATTCATTCTTATCAAGTCAGGAGCATTCGTTGTCGTGTTCTACGTTTAGTTCAAAATTCGTTCGTTATCAGTGACAAATAAGTAGCATTGCATTGTGAAATATCCTTCCAACAGCAGAAAAAAACCTGAGTTGACGTAATTTAAGAATACTCATTTCCATCAATCTCTCGCTTAGCATGTAGCAAAGCCATATAGTTCCTATATCAGGCGTTCATTCTCGGCCAATCATCAGCTGAGACACAAGTGTGAGCTCCTTTAGCTTTGTGCTCAGTTGGTTGACTCATGTTTGCTCAATACGAGACATAAAAAATATGCAATTCTGAACTAGCGTATCGCGCAAATATTGTTGCAGTTTGATTCAACTTTGTAGATTTATCTAATCAGCATACGTATTTTGGTTCAGTTTTAACCGGAGTAATGGCCATTGTAATCATAAAATACATTTCCGAAATAATGACGCACTTAACTAGAAAATAACTGTTGCTCAATTTAGTTTTACAAACATGTCCGTCATCAGGAGTTCCAGAGACCTTGAGTAGTATGAACGGGTTTTCACAAGAGTTATGGCCCTGTGTAGCCAAAATGTACTCTCTTGAACTTAAGTTGTTGGTACCTCGAACAATCCACTCGCTCAACTTTGTATGTTGGTTCTGTTTTATTTATTAGCATAAGCGCAGTAACTCACAAATGAGACGATTTGAAAATTTAAGACACTGCGAGGTGTTGGTACAAGACGTTAAAAAAGGTATTACGAATAAATGGCTGGTCTTACCTTTGCGCGTGTAGCCAAACCAGGTCGTTTTTTTTTCTAAAAAATTATAGCCTCTTAAGTCAATAATTTATAATAAGACTACACATATTTTCCTTATATTGTGTTAAGCGAATTCGAGAAGAAGGAAGGCACTTTATGTTACGAAATTATGAACTAGTATCAGGTCGCGTCCTTCAAATTTAACCCATTTTTTTCTCGATTCACTTTCTGTTGTATAAGGCGTTTACACCATAAAATGCCGAAAAATAGCGTGTACGTAATTGTATTTTCGTGTTTAAGGCGTTTTCGAATCAAATAGAAAAAAAATAAAACATAGAATTATCCAGTTTGCACTTGTTTGTTTACATTTTGGCAGATATGAGACGGTTTTGATTCCCAACCGTGAGAACTTTGACTGATTACCAGCATAGATCCAATCAAATTATGCTGCCGTAACAAGCTTTGTGACGATGATTTTATTCTTGTTTTTTTTTTCATTTTTGTTATTGTGTAGTATAATTAACGTTATATGTGAGTTTCTTTTTTATTTTGTTTGAAACAAAGTAAAAATCCAAGTTTGTAAAAAATATGTAAAAAAATAAATCGAATTGAGTTTCATTGAAAGAAACAAGGATAAACTCATAATCTTAAATGATCTGGATTTGTTTAACTATTGGTGACAGTGTGTTACCCTAAAATTAAAGTGCAGGTAACTTCTTCTTTTGAGTTTTTTTTAAATAAATAAATTGGAATGAAATAACATTCGAGAGTGCTTACATAACTTTGACATGGATTGTGGATGCACTATTACTATCAGAATTTTTTTTAACGCATTAGTGTACCGTAAGATTACTATTGATGCACATATTCTGTGCTTTTACTTTACTTTCCTTTGTCATACGATATTGCCTTATCTTTATCGTGCTCGCACCTATTCATCTTATCCATTTTGGTCTGTTAATTGTTACGTTTGATCACGAGAGAAGCACTCCAGCTTGTGTTCATGTTTCTAATTCAGAATGTTCTAAAACGTTATCTGTGTTAAATTAAAGCGAAATACTTTGGTGCAAACTCCGTCATCACACCCATACGCGTAGAACTTTGTATTCATTATAAACGTGCCATGTTTTCCACTTTCCCTTATTTATACCATAAGCATAATCATATACTATTTTGGTTAGTCAAATGGCTTCTAGTTGATAATTGTTTCAAACTTAAATACTAGTTATTTGATAAATACATGTGTATAAAATATCCGTACATGTTTGAGAATGCCAGAAATACGAACCATTTCAAGCGATTTATGAGTCGTTTATGCATTCAATATATTTACCATTTAAAACAAAGTTACATTACACTTTTACAAACATATGTCTACTTCTAAAACGAAGTTGTAGTTTGTCTTAACCTTGACTGTTAATCTAAGAATGTGGGACGGACCACGATCATGGGCAAATATTAAATTCGCATTCAGTTCGTACATAATTTTAATTAAGATTACAAATATGTAAAGAAACCTTCAAGATTATATTAATAATGCAAACTGCTAAGTATCTTGGCCTTGCGGTCTCAGAGAAGATTGTATTTATGTGTTTACTATATACATATAAGGAGAACAAGTATTCACCAGAGCGGGGCAAATTTGTTCCCTAAGATCATCAATTGAAATAACTTGGTAGAGAACCACCATACGATGTTACACGCCAAAATTACACCTCTGGGTTTTGTAGTTTTAGAGGATAATTTTAAATTCATTTTGCTTAATAAATCTAAATGAATAACGTGACCCTTGGAGCGTAGCACGTCTTGACTAGAAAGCATGATATTTAAAAACATAGTAAAGTGCGATATTACACACCACATAGTTAGTCCCTGACCCTTGCGATTTCAGAGAAGAAGATATTTGAAGTTTTCATTTTTGAAATCTGTTTAACTCTGGTAACCTACATTTGAAGCGAACCGGAACTATTTAACTACTTTGAAAGAATGTCAACCAATGTTTGATCCTGTACAGTTTCTTAACATTTGCCCAGTCATTTAGGAGAGGATGTCGTTAAACAGAAAAGTGTACTGATGACGCACTACGTACGACTGATAAAAGGCGGTCAGAAAAGCTCACCTTGAGCAAGTTGTGCATAGGAGAGCTTAAAGGGATACTGCTACACAGTACTTTTACTAGCGCGAGTCATTAACAATTTAAACAAATATTTGAAATATAAATTACATTTATATCACTACGGTATGCAATCACAAACTTTAACAACTACTCGTATATTATAATAAATAAAATATGTTCGTAGTAATTAGTTTAATACAGTACAATTTTTAGTTAATATTTGATCATGTTTATATATGTAAAAAAACTTAATAGCCTGCGGTTCTTTACAATAACGCACGAAACACATATACAAACTTTATTGTTGAAAAGGAAATAGATTTATTTTCTGTTAAACTATCTATTCTTCCTGACATGTGCAGTAAGCAATATATTGTTGCAAGCATGTTTGGTTGTAACTATCACTTATATTAAACCACCAGACCTTATCTTCGTCGCGTGCGTACATATATCATAATCTCGTTCGTCTAGTCAAATATAATTACACTAGAATCAATTTGAATACTGAATTCAGTCAGATCACACGCGAATAACGTGGTTAACTACATGTATGTTGTACTGCCAGCCGGAATTTAAGATAATTATTTAAAGGAACAGCATTATAAACGCTAGATAAGAAACACGGGCGTGTCTATTTGAATTATTCGTAATTGGCTGGTAGAATAAAAAAAAAACAAGTGGGAAAATAATTTTAGGCAACCTTTCACTTCACTCAGTAGTTATAGATAACACGAATTAACAAGAAACCACTGCATTTTTACCGTTGACGTCTAAGTATGACAGTAAATGTTGAAGGGGTCTTCAGTGTCTTGTACGTTTAACACTGTATAGTCTTATTGTTTAATATGTGCTTAGTTTGTTTTCATTATTTAAATGCAGTCGAAAATTAGAATGCGGGCAATCATATTGATAATAAACTTATGAATTTTGACATGATTTCTTATGAAAACAAGAGCAAGCATATATAAATAATCAAAACGCGTACTTTTATTACTTGGACATACTCTGAAAAAGCGCACATAAAGGAACTTTTCTCGATAATTTGAAACATGATAATATACATTTAAATATTGCATGATTGTTTGCAGTTTAGTTCTCAGTAAATAAAAGCAATGCCGAGTAGACATATCCGTATTCGCTCAACATTTGATCGACATCCTCTACAAAAACGGATATTGCTTTTGATAACATTCTTAATTTATAAGATTTTGATCAAAGTAGTGCATAATTACCAGGAAATATTACTTAAGGAACGTCTTCAATTATGAGCTCATTTAAACTACTTTGAAATACAACTGTGTTTAATTGATTGTTTCTTGTTAAGTAAACACATGTATATTAACACAACTATTTTAAAATGTCAAATAGGACTGGTCGCGCAAAATATTTAAAGGAAGTTTTAACATAACAAACGATGGTTTGGAGTCGACTTTCTGTTTTAATTGTTATTTAGTCTTGTTAGTTCGAGAGTAGTTGTACAATGGATACTGACACACTAGTTCAAGAGAAAAACGATGCAAATACCGTGGAAAATGTACCAATCATCGTGTATATGTCAATTGTTTGTTCTGCTGGCATCATCGGAAATTTCGTCGCCTTGCTGTTCTACGTTTCAAGGAAAGATAAATCAGCTGCAAATTTACTGCTTACTGCACTGTCTGGAAATGATTTCATTGGCTCTATAGTACTGCTTGCAACTACAACTGGGCTCGTTCATTCGATGACGTACACGAATGTGGCGGCGTGCAAACTTCAGGGATTCCTTAACCACGTAATTATTATAAATTCCATGTTTTTGCTTTTCATCTTGGCACTTTATCGGTACTTTAAGGTCTGCAAGACCTCAAGATGGGAGTCACTATTTGCAAGAAGGAATACAGTGGTGCGTAACATTGTTTGCTCTTCAGGACTCTCAATCCTGTTTTCAAAACGAGAACTTGTCTTTTTCGAAGTTGGGCCCATAGATTATACTGTAGCCGAGAATGTTACCGTAAGCGTATTGCACAAATTGCCACCACTTTTAATATTATTGACTACATTGTGACCCTCGTTATTATAATCGTAATGCTAACTCTATATACTTTAATCATACGTAAGGTTTCTTCTGTTGGCAAACGTCGTCGTTCATGTCGGTCAACGCGAAGTAATATTGCTACGGAAGATAGCAAATCCACTGAAGTTTCGGACCTTTCCTTAAAGGCCTTACAACAAACTCCAAATAAAAATACCGTTGTTGTAAGAAATAGACCTTCAACAATTCGGCCGAAGACGATTAAAATAAGCAGCACCGATCACTGGGACTCCACATTCGAACGAAGGCTGAGGCAGATGGCGTTTATTGTTACGTTGGCATCCGTTCTGAGTTTTGTCCCTTACTTCGTCGTGTCAATAATAGCTAAATTTTTTAACGGGCTCCCAATTGGGGCTAGGATTGTTTACAGATCTTATGCTTTGAATTCCACAATTAATCCTTATCTGATAGGATACTACAACTTGGAATTTCGAGCGTTCATTAACAAGATCGTTACTTGCCGTTTCTTACCAAGTTTAAGAAGAGAATAATGTTTAAAAAATATTTTTTTAAATTTAAATCTCTTCATGTAAAATACTATTTCTCTGTACATGTTTATCGATGATGTTGTATATATATACTTTTAAATACACTTTGTAATAAACTAAATTCGAATACGCACTTTGAACTTACTTGTAAAATATATACAACACAACGCAAAACGGTCTAAACAATATCTCATGTTTAAAAGTTCCAAAATACATCCTGCTTACCAGTGTATCCTAACGCAAACAATTTGAGTTTTTCCTAGGTTTTGGCGTTGCACTGCGCCACGCCGCCGTGATGTCTGCGAAATCAGAGCTTATCATTTTCTGGGACGCTACGACTGTGCTTAATTTACTCCATAGACGTTCACGCTTATCGAGTATTAAATCGAGAAAATCCGGTTTTGTCCGGATTCGTGTCCACACATTATCATGGTGCAGGATCAACGGGGTTAACAGGGGTTTACATACGGGCTTTACTTTATGTAAACACACCAATAAGAACGTTGTTTTGGAAAATATCTTACGTTTTTTAAATAAATTTGCAAAAATCTTGAGTGTATAAAAGGAAGTTTTTCTTGCAGTTTGTGCCGATAAATCCTTGAATGCGTCTGACATTTCACGTTGAGTCCAGCATAACCATGTTCATGAATGCTGTACACATCGTTTTTTTTTCAGAACACAGGCTTATTAAATAAATTAATTCTGATGTATTTCACATTAAGCAGCATAAAATCTGTTTTTTATGGACTAATTAAAATGTTTAATTGTGAAACCCACACAGTCACGTGATCCTGCACCATGATAATGCAGGCTCGGGCGCGGAATGATCTCATACATTTCGAAATAAACACACACGCTTTGTCAAATTTTCAGTTTATTCATCAAACAGTACAATAACTGGATCGTTAATGACTTATCTACAAGACCGTAACGATAACGATTTTTCCTTTTGATTTGAAATTTATTTAGAGGAAATATCAATTCTAAATCAGTCGCGATATAATTTCGTTAAACATGCACTACCACATTTTTAAATGAAATTAAAAGATCTCAATGTTCTCAGCGCGACGAAGTTTTATACAAAATAAATACACACACTCTTTCCATGCGGACGACGTCACGTTGTAAATGTACGGCATAGTTATCGCGCGCTTTTTTATCGAGACAAAGGATCAATATATTGTGTACACACCGGTCTTACTGACCTGTGTACTAGCGCGAAAGGAATTGTGGGTAGCACTACTCTTTCAATATGGCGAAAGCGAAAGTAGGACAGATAAACATATGTTTCTAATGATTGCTATTCTTCTTTACAGACATTTGAAATCACCCTTAAACATAATTTAATAACATTTCTTTAAACGACATTCCATTTAAAACACATATTTAACACCATTTTTCTCATTATAAAAAAATATTCATTCCTACGCGGAACTATTTTGGCGGAACCACAAAACCCTTAAACCAGGGGAATGTGATGCATCCTAGTATAGAGGTGACAATAACGCAGTGACGTCACCATCTATGTATAGAACGAGGATCAATATACAATACATGAGAACTGTTTAATCGAAGCTACAACTTTTTACCGTTGCGTTAACATCAAATTCGGAAGAGTGTTCCGGATAACATATTTAATTATTCTCATTTGAGAAATCATCACAACAATTACAGTTGTGATATAATTACACATGTTATGCTTATTATACGCAGTTGTGTATTTCTCGATAACTTAAATAAGTTTTGCAAACGTCTCTGCATATTAAACGAACAATGGGTAACGTCGACCTCTACATTTGCTCATCTTATATGTACAACCACTTAATGTGAAAAAGTCTTACGCTTTGATATAGAATCTTGGATCCAAAAATAAAGTGTTAGGAAGTAAAACACTGCTCATCGCACAGAGAGCACTGCCCGAATGTTGAGATAGTGTCTTATTTGAAATAGAAGTTAATTAAGATTGAAAGAGATTGCTGACTAAGTGGTTGATTATAGCCCCAGTCCACCGATAATAATTCGGTGCATTTTAACTGACAGTGTTTAAGTGTGTATTCCGTCCAAAATCTTAATCAATGAGTGAAAATACTATAAATTTCTATAAATATCCGGAATTTTGAACTATCCAGCTTCATGATGTCATATTTATCAACCATAATCAATAATACAGAGATTTTAATATAACATACAGATACAGTTCAATTTGCTCGTAGTCCGTTTTTATTCAATTGAATATAACAATTCTTAAATATTGTCATTCGATGTAAAAGACAATTTCGTCACCGTAAAAGAAGATTGACATCAAATTAAAATAAATAATACATACTAACACGACCATATCTTTTAGAATTATAGTAATATAATACTATGTATTTGTTTTATAAGTTTATCGAGATCCATATGTGGCTAATGTTTAGCTCCACTGACCAGAGGCCAGCGGGGCTCATGTCATGGTCCTGTGTCCGTCGTGCGTGCGTGCGTCCGTGCGTTAACTTTTATTTAAACATCTTCTTCTCCTAAACTACAAGTCCAATTCTTATAAAACTTCTCACAAATGTTCCTGGGGTGAACCTCTTTGAAATTTGTTCAAATTATGCCCATGGGTCAAATTTGACCCCGCCCCGGGGGTCAATAAATTGAACATATGCTTATATAATGCCTATTTTGTGCAATTTTTAAAAATCTTCTTGTCCATAAACATATGGCCTAGGGCTACCAAATTCGGTATGTAGTGACATCTAAAAGTTCTCTAATTAGTGTGTTCAAATTATGCCCCTGGGGTCAAATTTGACCCTGCTCTGGGGGTCACAAAAAAGAACATACGCTTAAATAAGGCCTATTTTGTGCAAACTTTAAAAATCTTCTTGTCCATAACCGTATGGCATAGGGCTACCAAATTTGATATGAAGTGACATCTAATAGTCATCTACCAAGTTTGTTCAAATAAAGCCCCTGGAATCAAATTTGACAGTTCTTCAGGGGTAACAAAATTGAACATATGCTTATATTGGGCCTATTTTGTGCAAATTTTAAAAATCCTTTTGTCCATAACCATTGGGCCTATTTCTACCAAATTTGGTATGTATTAAAATCTTAAAGTTCTCTTCCAAGTTTTTTCAAATTATTATGGGGTCACAAAAATGAACATATGCTTAAATAAGGCCTATTTTGTTCAAAATTTAAAAATCTTCTTGTTCATAATTATAGAGGCTGAGCCTAGGGCTACTAAATTTGGTATGTAGTGACATCTAATAGTCCTCTACCCAATTTGTTCAAATTATAGTCATCTTATAGTTCTCTTCCAAGTTTGTTCAAATTATGCCCCTGGGGCCAAATTTATTCCTTGAAGGCTCCCATTAAGAAGTTGTTAAAGAAAATTTGATTCGTCAAAAACATGACCACAGGAAGTTATTGAACTTTGCATGTTTATGCGTTTTTGCTATTTATTCATTATGGGATGAATAAACTAGAACCTGAAAAACTCGTAACTTTATGTTTCCTCAGGCAAATATCTTCTTTGTACAATAAACAATTTCTTCACCACGTTAACAATCCTGCTTCACTCACTAATGCCTCAAGAATGAAGTAAAGTTCAGGTGATCTACGTCATTAGGTATTTTGCATATATCATGAACTATATAAGTAAAAGAAACTTTGGAACCTACAAACACTTTTTGGAATTTTGGAAAAAGATTAATGATTGAATGAAGGAACTTTCATTAATCTTGTAGAACATGCGTAGATTTAATCTTCAGCATCTAAAAATATGCGAAATAGAAAGAACGACAATATCTTTTGGAGAGATAAATGTACCTTCACTATAAGCAAATGACCTGTGCGACAATTCCTGGGCTTTTGAGTCTGTTTAGTTAACACCGTAGTAACGTTTTCCATATATAAAAATGCTCGCCCTTCCAACTTTAAGCGTCAAGTGGGACGAGGGATAGAAAGAGAAAGTCACTTGCTTGAGTACATTTCAACCCATGCGCATTGCACGCTTTTTTCGCATAAAAAAACAGTGGAGCGATACAGGGCCATCATGGCCCTCTTGTTATCTTTGTTTTGTGCTATTATCGATATTTAGTCTTCAGACCGCCTTTACTCTGATGTTAATGGGTACCTCGTATTTTTATTTTGAAATATAAAATTATAAAAATACACTAGTTGTACTTAATATTATGTTGTTTAATTATTTTTTTTTGTTATTTGCATGTTGGTTGAGATTATCCTACGGCCCGCTTTTAGGTGTGAATTTATCATACTCCGACTTCTAGCTATCCGGCTATCAATTTCCGCTTCCGGCAAAACGAACAAACAAAAAGAAAACAAACTTTTTCCCTCCAGAAAAATAACGATTTACGATGAAACTCGAGGACAAAATCTGTCTCATATGTCTCTATGTATTCATACAACCCGTGACTATGCCATGCTGTCACGAATTGTGCTTAGAATGCTTTAAGCAAAATGTCGAAGAAGCAAACTTCTGTTGCCCGATGTGTCAAACGCGAATTTCAACATGGGCTAGAAGAGCGGCCAGAAATAAAGCTTTAGTAAATGAAATAAGATGGACTGCGATTTAAAACGCCTTCCCAGACCAGGTGAAAAATCGCCTTGAAGGTCTGGAAGAGGAAGATAAGGAAATGAATGGTAACATAGGTTGAACTTATGTCAAATTATGAATGTTGGAAGCGTACCATTGCCAAAGTTAGGCCAAAGAAAATAAAATGTCTGGTTCAGGTGACCCGACCGACCCTAATTTTTACCGCCGACCCTTAACTTTTTTCCCGCTCCGAGTACGAAAAAATGTAGAACGTAAATAATGTTAAGGTGCGAAACTCATCAAGTTTGAAATTACTTGAGTACGAATGATGTCGATATGGTTAAACGGTGTAACTGCCAGTGTATTTTGGCAGTTACTGCAGCTAGCCATTCTTAAGATCAAAGCGATATCAACTTCGTCGATAATTTTGAAAGCCGATTTACAATCCTTTGTCGCTTTTCCCAACTAAAGCCCGCCTAAAGGCGGAGCGTCGTTGTGTTGAAAAATCAATATGGGCCAATGAGATCACACGCTTTATATGAGCGACAGCAATGCCTGCAGTTAAATCATGCAGACGAATCGTGACGTACAGGTAATTGCAACAGAAATCTTGGCAAGTTACTTAGAACACTGATGATGGCCACCAGCTGTAATCCTCACGGAAATTGTGCAGTTCATGCATAATACTGTCAAAACATGTATTCAACTCGTAAAGCGTTTCAACAAATTATCGTTGAATTCATTACGCAACTGTTAAGGTTTCGTTGAAATCTCAAATGAGCAAACTTAAATTTGTAATCTAAAATCCAATCCCGAATGTCGATATTAACGCGTTTGCAATCCGAAACACACTTCCGAACGAAATTGTAATGTGATGGTTACATATTCGTGCATCAAATAAGCAGTTTAAATTTATTTTTTGTTGCCCTTTGGCTCAATGAAAAGGGCGCGAAAATTATGCAGCATGTACAACGTCGCGTCATTCGCATGGAAAGCGTGAGCGTATTGAATGCTGTATAAACACGCACACATCACGTCATGTGATATACGCATGTTCAGAAGAATAATTTCATCAAATCTTTAAATAGTAACTTATGCCGAAATTCATTTGATACTTTTGAGAAAATGGCAATGTTTGTGTTGCTTATCAACCGCATTAACGGAAGAAACAATATCCGGTTAGTATTTATTACAAGCGTTCTGTACATCTCCGCGTGCTGTCCGTGTTATCAGTGTCAATTCAGTATTCAGTAAAGATCCAAAGGTTTGACGATGTTTTCATATAATTAAAAAAAGATTATAAATACGGATGGACTAAAAATAATGAACAATCTTATTTGATGCAAAATATACAGGTACGTGCCTTTAGAAACGCAATACTGTTTGTTAGGGATGTAGCCTATATGTTGGTAAAACATATACACGTGGAGGCTTTTATAACGCAACACTTTTCAAACTTGAATATCTCAGTTATGAGTTAAGATTTTGATTTTAAAAACAGTATGTGATCATTTAATTACATACTTAGCATTCTCACAATATAATCATTTATCCCTGACCATTGGACGCTTTAGCACGTGGGGTATGTATAGTTTCGTCTTTCTGCACGTGGAAATGGTGAAACGCAATGTTATTCTAACTTTATTTCTATTTCATCATTTAAGGTGGGTCCTTACACCAGGAAAACATAAAATTAATTTAACAAAATGTATGGCTCATAAGAATATTCAGAAGCGCAACCGCGCATTTTGGCAAATTGCATGCTACCTACCCCACGTGCGAACGCGTCCGATCGTCACGGATGAATGATTGTATCGTTAACTAGCATCGAATGTAGTCAAATGATCAAATCTACACTTTTAAATGAAAAGCTTTACTTAATAGAGTGATATTCAAGTTTGAAAACTGTTGCGTTAGAAAAGTTTCCAATACACTTGCAGGAAACCTGCAATTTGCCAAAATTCGCGATTGCGCTCCTGAATATTCATATAAGCCATACATTAAAGTTACATTAATACTCAAAAATCAACGGAAATTTCGTAAAGTATTTCGTAAAATAAAGTTACCCAATAAATAATCAATGTTCCTTATAGCAAAAGCCANAGAAAAGTTTCCAATACACTTGCAGGAAACCTGCAATTCGCCAAAATTCGCGATTGCGCTCTTGAATATTCATATAAGCCATACATTAAAAAAAAACACTAGTTTTATGTTATCCTGATGTAAGAACCCACCTTAAATGATGAAATTGAACCAAATTTAGAATAATATTGCGTTTCACGATTTCCACGTGCAAAAAGATAAAACCATACATACCCACGTGCTTAAGCGTCAGATCTTCACGGATAAATTATTTTATCGTGAGCTTGCTCAGAATTAAGTCAAATGATCACATTAAAAATTTTACATAAAAATCTTAACTCGTATTCATATCAAGTTCATAGATATTCAATTTTGAAAAGTGTTGCGTTAGAAAAGTCTCCAAGTGTATATAATGCAAGCGGAAATTACCACTGGCAGTAAACCATGGAAAGACATCGCTATTTATGGTTCAACCTTAAAAGAAAGTATGACACAATATGTTATTATTCATATTAAGCGAATCGGATATTAATGTTTTAATATCTAAGACGGATTTATCATTTAATAAAGATATAAATGTACTTATTTTAAGAATCACTGCGAACATATTTTATTTGTTATGAGACAGTTGTTAACATTTGCAGGCAAAAGTCGATACCAATTGTAAGCATTGTCATTGTTTAAATAAAATATTTGTAAAACTGTTACAAATACTAAATAACAAGTTGTAAGTTGGGAGGAGTTTCAATAATTAAAACATTAAAAGTCGGTTTTTATAGCCATGCTGTATTTGTTACACTCTCATACATGCAAATCATTTATAAATTATAATATAAGCGCATGTTTGTTTAAACAAAAAGTAATATATTACGTTCGGCACCATATTTTTATGACAATTCATTGTCCCTGTACATAAATCATTTCAAATGTTCGATCTCATTTCAAGGGAGGCTACTTTGCAAAGTTCGATTAGTCCATTGCCGTGAATTATGTCCCTTACCTAATAACTGACACTGAAAGGCTTAAACCTCGTTATCGGAAGTGCCAATATCGGGTTAGTATTTATTACAGGCAAGTTAATCCAAGTTATATATGCGTTAAAATTCTGCGCTACTAGTACCGTTTCCAATAAATTGAAATTGTGATGTTAATTTTCTTTGTAAACAGTTTTCATCAATACTGTAAGTTAAATGCAACCCTTCATTCCATAAAATAAAACAAAACACTGCTGCATTATACATATATTTAGGTTGATATGAGAAACATTCTTCAAATTTAAAAGAACAAATATAGTATGCATATTTTAACAAAATATATGAACATTATGAAAGAAACATCGTGTTTAATACATACAATTCATAAATAAAGTATTTATTGGCTTTCAGAATCAACTTTGGCGTAACATACACTATTAATTCATGATTCAACGATTTACAGTTTACATGATTGCGTTATGGAATACTTGTAAGTAGGATGTATTAAACAAGATAAATAGGTATGATTCAACGATCGTATTACAGTTGACCTGTTTTCGATCCGGAACAGTGGTAAACAGGATGTATTTTGTAAATGATATATAGTTTAGACCGTTTTGCGTTGTGTCGATATTTTACGTGTTATTTCACAATTCGCATTCTAATTTAGTTTATTACAAAGTGTATATAAACGTGTACATACAACGGCATCGATAAACACGTATAGATATATAATATTTTAAATGTAGGGATTTAGATTTGAAAATAAGTATTTTAAACATTTAGTTTCTTCTTAAACTTGGCAAGAAACGGCAAGTAATGATCTTTTTAACGAACGCCCGAAATTCCGAGTTGTAGTATCCTATCAGATAAGGGTTCATAGTGGAATTCAAGGCATAAGACCTGTATACAATCCTAGCCCAAATTGGCAGCACTTTATGAATTTGAGCTATTATTGACACGACGAAGTAAGGGATAAAACTCAAGACGGATGCCAACGTAAGAATAAATGCCATCTGCGTCAACCGGCGTTCGATTGTCGAGCTCCAGTGTTCTGTGTTGCTCAAATGTATAGTCTTCGGGCGAATAGTTGTAGGTCTATCTCTTACAACAACGGCATTTTCATTTGGATTGTGTTTTACGGCCTTTGAAGAAATGTCCGAAACTTGGCTATCGTCCGTAGCAATATGATTGGGCGTTGCACGACGACGTTTGCTAGCAGAAGAAACCCTACGTTTGATTACCGTATATAGAGTTAGCATTACGATCATAATAACGAGGATCACAATGAAGTCAATAATGTTAAAAGCGGTGACAATTGTTGCGAGACGCTTTTCTCTGGTTATCATACAGTGGTTACCAATGACGGTAACATTCTCGGCTACAGTAAAGTCTATGGGCCCAGATTCAAAAAAGACAAGTTCTCGTATTGAAGACAGGATTGAGAGTCCTGTGGTGCAAATGATGTTACACAACACTGTTTTCCTTTTTGCAAAAAGTGACTTCCATTTTGATGTTTTGCAGATAATAAAGTACCGATCCAGGGCTAAGATGAATAGCAAAAACACGGAATTCATAACAAACACGTGGTTTAGGAATCCCTGAAGTTTGCACGCCGCCACATTTGTGTACGTCATTGAATGAACGAGCCCAGCTGTAGTTGCTAGTAGT
>VMBQ01009634.1:0-30294 GCA_007657795.1 Dreissena rostriformis
ATAATAATAATAATAATAATAATAATAATAATAATTGAGATTACGACAACGTATTTTACAATTAATTATAATGATCATGACGATGATGATTAACGTTCAAAAGACAAACATTTTTACTTATTTTCTATCAGTGTGTTTTTCCCACAGAGCTAGTGGTTTTTTTCATAAAATGAATATAATTGTTATATATTTAAATGAAATAAAACTAACAAATTATCGTCAAACTGTATTTGATCATCATTATACTGTTAATTTATAAACTCAATAATTTAATGGGATAATGGTGGAAAGCTACTTTAAAGTATTCCGCTTATTGCGGCATGCAAAAAAATCACTTAATTTTTCATCTCACCCATCACTGACTGACCAGGATCCTGACCAAATCTCTCTAAATCATTGCAGAAGCTCTTAGCAAATGTTGATGTCTGTGACGAAAATAAATCCTCTGGGTTTCGTGGTGCGTTATTATCCATCCGACTTATTTCGGTTTCGCCTGTATTCAAATCCATATGCAAATAGTTTGACGTGTTTTTGTTTTACTAATATTCAAATTTAACAATACATTTTGTATAAAAACAATGATACTCTGGCTTTCAGATATAACGTAATTAGTGTTTAAATGTAAACATCTAACAAATCAGTTAATCCATATTTTTTACATTTTTTTTCTTTAAACACTTAAACACAAATGCTGGTCTTACTACGCAAACTATTACCACCGTAATTTCCTGTAAAGCTTTGAATTTTACGTTCCCTACTGCGACAGATTTCCAGTTCACCAATGCTCAACTCAGCATCGCCTTTTCACGCCTGTGTGTTTCTTTATTCCGCGTCACTGGATAGTGTTACAGCTCGAGATTCTATTGGAAATTGATACAAACTCCACAGCAAATTAAATAAGGCCGATTAATTGGCCAATTTGTATCGCGTGCCTTAAATGACTTCGTCATTGGGCTGGATTTTTGGACGGCGCTTTGTGTTATATTTATTTGCATATTTCCAATAAGTGAAACATTAGGCCAGGCTTTTTAAAAAAATGAAATTCTTTCCTATCTGATCTGAGTATGAAGTAGATAATTTGTTATGAATTATAACATAAATTGTGCTTTGACTATTTGAAATTATTTTGCTATTGCAGGTTTAATTATTAAAACTATAATTGAATGAAACGCAATTAACACTGGTATATATTAAATAAATGTTTTGGTATGTGTGTCTGTGGGTATTTTGTGTGTCCATTTCAGTAGAACATATATTAAAGGTCATGTTAAGCGCATGTCAAGAAAAATATGTACTTTTTAAACACACAGTTTTACTTGTATAGAGACAATCCGCTGAAAAGAAACACGTATTTAATATGTTTTACCGCATCAGGGAATATCGAAATGGTTGACAGATGGTCGCCTTTAAGGACCCGTTTAAAAATAGACAGGCAGCCAAACGTTAAGATAATTTCCATAAATTAATAACAAATTCAATTCAGTTTAAGAGAGGGTTGCCAATTAAAAGACAATGTGTATGAGGGCTTAAGATTGCATTTTCTTGAAATATAAAAACGACAGCAAACTTATTTTTCACGTTTTACACGTGTATTAATAACTAGCAAAACTAGATTGCATATATAAGATGCCGAACAGATTTTTTGATAATTTGTTCTAGGGGGTTTCAAACTCACAACTACAAAGTTCGCAATTTTCAATAAACATCAGCAACGATATAGTAGTGGCGTTTGTTGTTGACGTGAAATGAGAAATGTTCTTGTAGGTTTTAATTGATCAGAGTGCACACACTTAGAAATAGATCCGAATAGCGTAAGACCTGCTTTAATTTAACCGAGCTCATGGGCAATTGGGAATAAACATTCTAAATGTGCAATCAAAGTTAGTTCAGGGCTTGTGAATTCGCCAGAAGACTTGAATTGAACAAAGAAATTAGAGCAGCATTGTGCAAATAGCCATACAATGGCTTTATTATAGACAATGACGTAGCTAAATGAAATCATTGTACACCATTTTTTAAAACGTTTTCTAAAATAACCCCACTAAAACAGGAAGAAATGTAATAAAAATGCATTAAAACTGGAACCCATGGGGTTCAAATATCTTGTTATTTGATTGCATTATTTTAACTTTTGATAAAACCCATACAAAAAGCAGCAATAAGCAGGTCTACGTATAAATTCGTTCTCGAGATCAGGAAAATACATATGTTGTGCAATTGTCACCTTGCCTACAATGAAGTTATCTTTAATCCATCATTTGAGTTAGAAACCGTTAGATTTGTTGGTTTGATAGATATTTCAGAATGCTATGGCACCACGCTTGGGCGGAGAAAAATTTAATGTAGGTACTCCCATGCAAACACTAAATCGCACATCTAATGCAATAATTATTTTTTACGACTCTAGATATCAACTTGAAAAAGTTTTTGTTCTTAAATGTTGTAAAATGCTTACTTGTGTTGTGGAAAAATCATTTATTTCCTGAAAATGTTTCTTGAGATGTTTTCGTGTTGTTTCTATTAAAAACATATATTTCTCATAGCATTTTTTTTCATAGTTGCATTAAAGTCATTAAATCAAAGACAATAGGACTTTTCTCTTGGCTACATTCTGATGTCGTTTTCTCGTTCAAGTGTAATATGGGGAACAATAATGATTTTCTGTTGCATGTTATTGTTTTCTTTTGCATGTTATAGTTTTCATATGACTACCAAAATACATGTTCTTATATTTGTTTTAAGACTGATTATTTATGCCGCCATGTATTCCAACACACGCTCGTATATTGCGTTTTACATAAGTGTCACGAACGTTTGCTCTGCCATTAAAATTACCCCATCCAAAATATGTTAGAACATTTTTTTAAAGAGTTGAAAATGCAGGCAAAGACACGAGCTTTAACCCTGTCCTTTCGCACGAGAATTGAACGGTTCCGTATTCGGTAATGGATAATCAACAGGCTTTCAGCAGATACTCTAGTTTCTGGATGATAAAAACGTTCCAACCTGTTTTCATAGTAAAAAATTGATATACATTATGAGTTAAAGGCAGAGCAACCTGGAACGGATACCCTTTTAGTGCAAGTTTTATTGTGGCTAACTGTGTTCCCTTAAAGCTGATATTTATGGATTGTATCTTTTTGTGACTTATTCTATTAGAATAACATTGTCTCGATTTATGATAATTAATCGAAAAGTGTCTTAATTTTATTAAATATCAAGGAAATTGATTTATTTGAATACATGTATATTCCAGATTTCGATGAAATAAGCTAAAATGTCTTTTTAAAATAGTAAGTGTTGCGTTAGATTTGTATAAGGCGAAAGTTAACGACCCCAAAACCTTTTATTCATGTTCTCGTTTAAAACGGCATGACGTGAATTTTACCCAATTAACTTGTAGGCTGAAGCGTCAAGCATTTAAGCAGAAACACAAATCGATGTAGAATATGATCTGTTTACTGATATGCGATGCGATCATTTCTACGCCGTTCGCGTCTTGGTACTCAAACTACAAATAAAAAACGCGCGACAATGAATTATATCTATAAATGGGCGCATCTCTTCGTTTAGACAGATGAACTTATCTGGGAATACGAGATTGATTGCTTTGTTGCCCTGTTGGTGAAATATTTGTGTTCCGACAGGCAGCTAATACACAACTCTCGTCAGGCAATCGGATTTATATGTCATCGGAAAATACAGAGATCGAATTTCAGAGACTACTTTATCAAGTTAATAAGAGGAAACTGTTATATATGAGCATACAATATTGAGCATTCCAACACACGATAGGTATGTTATTTTAGTCAATGCAAAAACATCAGTGCAAACATGATTAATGTATTGACACAAAAAACATGTTCCTGTCCTGGGCCCAAAATTCTAGTGAAGCGTGTACTTGCGGTATCGAAAACACAACCAGATCGCGTAAGGGTAATTAGTTTGTTTATTAAGTTGGGGGTTACGCCGTTTTCAAAGTTTTACATCGATCATTTTCAAAATAAGCATATTATGAAAATCCCTTTAAAAATGCACACTATATGCACAATCCTGTAAAACAAAGGTTGCAGTGGTGACGAGTATGCTATTGCTTTCAGAGGTTCAGGTTTGATATCCGGAAAAGTACATATTTTCATTTAATTCTTTTTCTTGCATTTATAATTATTTTGGACAATTCAAAATATTATATATTTATAAGAAATTACGTATAATGACACGTGTTACAAATAGGAAAATATTTTAAGAGTGCAGTGTAAAAAGACAATACGCATCATATGTTTAATGTACAAGTGACACGTGAAACAAGGTAATACATCTCCCTGTTTCACATTGCTTAAGGATAGGTAATGATATCAATGTCGTCTTTCTTGTTTTAAGTTTGAAAACACGCACATATTACAAACAAATGTCAAGCGTTTTGTATACATGTGTTTAATTGACCAGCGTGTACCCACTCTAAACATGTTTTTGAATTAATATAGCAAGGTTATGCACACTTGTTTATTTTGGATTATGTATTTTCAGATTGGGTAAGATTTTTTTTCCACTTTTGAATGTATCTTTTTTCTAAACATATCTGCATTAAAAGATTTAACCTACTGCTGTTCAGCCACTTGTTGAATTTGTATATTACATGTTTGAATTAAGATTGTTGTCTTAACAATAGAGTGTTTGTTATTGAATATAGCTTGTAACGTGAAAAAGATGCCCAGATCCATATCCCTATACAATATAGCAAACAATGCAACTATAGAAAAGAAACTATCAGAAACTTCTATCAGAAGAGAGGTTAGTTTTCTTATCCACTAAAGTATTATGAAACCTCTCATTAGATCATCATGTAATGAACTTATACCTCAAAGACATTACGCAGAGAATAAAGGCTATTGTCATAAAGCCATTATTTAAGGAACACTATCATCAATTGCACCGCGAAACAAAAGAATAATGGAAACCTTCATACGGCCACCATAAAATATACACTTACCTTACATGTATTGGTATTGCGCAGAGAATCAATAAACTAACCATAAGACCACCAAAGAAGGACATTGTCCAGATAAAAATGCGAGTTGTTATAAGGCCACCATGGAAGAAACACCAACATCAAGTACCATGAGCAAACAACGTGTCATAAGGTCACAATGGAAACAACACTTACATTAGTGCTCGAATAATAATGGAACTTGTCATAAGGCCATCATAAAAATAACGCTTACAACAAGGACACTGAGTAGAGATTTGTGGATTTATCCATGAGGTCACTATGGAAGAAACATTTATATCAAGGACACTACTAACATAATAATGTAACTTGTCTAAAGGCCATCATAAAATGAACACTTACATCAAAGTCACTCCCTCAATAATTATTAAACTTTCATGAGGCCACCATGAAATAAAACCACTTACATGAGGCCACCGAGACAAAAACACTAACATTATTATGGTTTGCGCTTTCAGGGGTTTATTGTAGAAAAGAACGGTAATATCACAACAGTTGTCCAGATGTTTAAACTGCAACGCCAAGACCGTTGAAAGGAATTTAATGAAACCGATCATGAGGCCACCAAGGAAGGAACTGTAACAGTAAAGCGGATGTTCAGTTCAGTCCACCACGTTAGCAATTCTTACATCAGTTCAACTGTCTATTTGTTATGGAACCTTTCATCAGGTCATACAGAGCTAAATTGGCAAACATACTAAAGAACCTTTGGATGCTAGTTTTAATCTTTAAACCAGTGTAGGGTTCAATAAAGACACACTTGTTTGACATTGAGGCCGTAAGACAGCGGTTTAAGGAATAGGTCTTTATGCAACCAAGAAAGGTACTCATACGTCGAGGCCATAGTACAGATGTTTGTGTCATATACGGAAGTAAGACGTTTTAAAGCGGCGCACTTGGTGCTGGTGGTGTTTTGCTACATGAATACAATATCTTTTACCGTTGACGAAGACACGATGGTTATTTTAATATATAAACTTTATTAAAGTACAGTCTTGACAATTATTTTTACATAGATTCAGCAGGCAAGATTTTAGAAAAAAAAAATTCAACCAAACATTTTATTGACGTGTTTGTACACATTTTAAACATGGGCAAACGTAAGAAGTCTTCGTTTTGCATCAAAATGTCACAATTGAAGGCTCTTAATCAAGTTTTTAGGCATAATACTTTCATGAATAAAGGCATTTATTAATCCGCGTGTGAGCTTGCACATTGAGTGTGTTTTTAAATGATGTTTTTCATAAGTATATGGAATGTGACGTTATAACACATTATTGTTCGTGGAGAACACACGGGAACAAAACAAAGTTCGTTCCTCTTTTCATCGAGAATTCATCCGCGATTTATTTCTGTTGATTATTTTCTAGTACAACGCTTGCTTATGTTCGTGAAATACACTCTAACAGCGCGGGGGGCCAAATGGCCCCGCTGCAGAACAAAGATCGACTTCTCTAGTCAGTGGCTAAAGGTGGATTGTTCTCTCTACCCAAAGATGAAAATTCAAACATAACAAAGCTGGCCTTGTACAATTGTGATTGGTCATATGTTCCACTGGACACTCCCCATGAATATAGTAACCAAACCATTCATGTATTTACCCATTTATCGAATAATTCTCTTAGATATCTGGTTTGACTATTTAATGTAATGTCTTCATGCATAACTTAATGGATACGAGAGATAATTTAATAAGATTACGATTCCCGTTGCAGCACTCTGTATGTCTAGCAACAACAAGGTATAATAGTAATCCCCTTGACCGGCATAGATCAATGGATATATGAAATAATTTAATAAGATTAGAAAACCCGTATCAATACTGTTGACCACCCTATCAACTGGATACCTTGTTAAATATACGTCTCTAAGAAGCAGATTCACATATCTAAATATACTATCTTTGACCTTTCGAATTGTTGATTAAGTCTACTTTACAATGAATGTAAGGTATGTCATGTTTCTACTTGCAAGTGAATCAAATCCTATAATCATGGCCAATATATCCTTAAGATTTGCTAATAAATTTCCAAACTTCATTGATAATATTATTGTTCCTAACATTCAAATATTTTCTTTATATAACCTTTATTATTATAATATAAGATTTATCATTACCATTGTATAACATTATATTTCTGTTATAAGAATAAACAATATGCATATGCTGTTACGTTACACAACCTTCCTTCTCAATTTGATTTATTTGTACTTCATGGTATAAATAAATCATTAAAAGTTAACTATTTAACTACGAAGTACATAAAAAGATCGTTGTTATAAATACGTGCATGATAAAAGAAAAATTGCGGATATAATAAGATTTTGACAAATGTCTCTGCTGAAATAAATACATGTCGGTATTGTTATACAATGAAAATGTCAATGTCAATGACTGGAATAACATCAAAGGTCCCATCACATTGATCCAATGTCGTCTGTAACGTCAGATGTTGTTCCTGGCACATCGAAGATGTTGTCTCGTAGTAACGTCATGCGTTGTTCATGGCACATCAACGGTGTTGTTCGGCTGTGACGTCATGCGTTGCCTTTTGATGGTGTTGTTCGGCTGTGACATCAGGCTGTGACTATGGCCCAAATAAGATGTTCCGTCAAATGCGTTGTTGTGGTTGTGGTTGTTGTTGTTGTTAAGAGTATCGATTTGTCGTGTATGTCAAGGCTGATTCTCACGTAATCGGCGTCGCTCGTCTGCTTACTAGGGCTCACACTGCGTAGCTGATGCCTGGTTGTTTCCGTTAAAACCGGCGTTGTTGTCATCTGCGTTGTTGTGTTTCTTGTTGTTTTTGATCCAACGTCATCGTTGTTCTTGGGACATGAAGATCTTCGCTTGGTAACGAAGCTTGCAAGGTGTTAACTATAGCAGCTTCCCAGATGGCTTAGACGCCGGATATATAAGGTTTCATCCAGATGCGCTATCTACGCACGTCAAATAGTTGAACCGCTGCATCAACTCCATAGCGTTAACGTCACAAGTATTTTGTCCAGTTTTATCACTTTTGTCCTTCGAAATTTTCTGGCGTCGGGTTATCTTCTAGCAAAAGGACCATGCGTTTACTTTAAGAGTAAAAGCTATGATGTCCCCATGCTTTTTATGTTATTTAAGTAGTGGCTTCACTCCGTTGTGGAAGGCGTTTCGTCGCGATGTCCATATTTCGTATACGTAGTCTTACTCTATCGATAATTCATTTGGGTTGTGTTGATAGTTTTGTCAATGCGTCAGTTATTCAAAATAATGGCAAACATTCATAAATATCCCCCTTTATTTAATCTTTAATAGCATCATGAAAACCTATTTGAATGTTTTAGTAAAAACAACATTAATTACATCCATTAATAGTGAAACACTACCTAAAAAAAAATACATAATATCTTGATATATTGACATTTTACGTACACGTATGCATCTCGGAAATTCTAGAATTGATTCGATATTATTTTATCCTAGGGTATTGAACTATAACAGACGTATCTCTTTAACAAAGCAGACTTTTTTATATATGCATTCATAATACTAGAACCTTTATCGGTATACCTCAAAATTCAGGTCGTGTTCTCCTAATGAACTAATCCTATAAATCTAATGCAATAAGCATTCATCCACCACGGAAATGGTAGGCATCCACCATGCATATGGTAGGCTCTCATATAAACCTCTATGTACCCTAAAGAGTTTATTTAAAACAGACATTTAATGCGCACATATCGTTAGATTTTAACTGTGCCATACGTTACAGACAGCGCTTTAAAGTCTGACTTCAAATTACACAAGACCTTCAATAATATAATATGTACACATAACCGATATCTCATATAAGCAACACAATACATATTTACATCATCATTTTTTTATTGTCTGCCCTATTCATATTCTCAACTAAAATTGGCGTCCTTAATTAAGTGTTCCTTCCTTATTAATTTTATCCTTATAATTTCACATTCTTTGCATATCTGTATATTTGTGCCTTCTTCGAGTTTTTCTATTATAATAATAAATAAAACACCTCCAACACATTTTCTTTATTATAATAATAAACAAAACTATAAAAGTTATTCCTATTTCTTCGTACGTTCTAATTTAATGAAAATTTACAAAAAAATACCAACAATTTAAAATGTATCTATTTATATGCTGATAAAATGTGTCCGTACATAATTTTATATTCTAATAATACACAAATCGTATAAAATTCTTTAAATACTCTCAATTATCTGTTCACCTCTAATTTACCTTATTTTCTAATAGAAAAATTTACCGATCATTGCAAAATTGTATTATATTGATACTTGCAAAATTTCTCCAAATTTATTTTCTTTTATTTATTTTTATTATTTTATTTTAATACCTATCAGTGTAAAATTAATCAAAACAATTCTTTAGAAAATATCATGACGTCTTTTTTTTTTAATTTGAAATCCCCATTCTGTTTGTCATAATTTTAGAATAACTAACCTGTTTCCATGCCGCGCGTTGTGTTCTTTTGGCCCGTGATATCCGTAATCCGTATAGTGGTTTTGTCTTTACTTCTCGGTTCGCTTTTAGCACGTGATTGTACTTGTGGTAAAACTAAGTTCATATCCAACGTCACGGTCTCCATAAAAGTACTGTGTGACGTAATAACACATTATTGTTCGTGGAGAACACACAGGAACACAACAAAGTTGGTTTCTCTTTTCATCGCAATTTATTTCTGTTGAATATTTTCTATTACAACGCTTGCTAATGTTCATCAACTACAATCTAACAGCGCGGGGGCCAAATGGCCCCGCTGCAGAACAAAGATCGACTTCTCTAGTCATTGGCTAAAGGTAGACTGTTCTCTCTACCCAAAGATGAAAATTCAAAGATAACAAAGCTGGCCTTGTACAATTTTGATTGGTCATATGTTCCACTGGACACTCCCCATGAATATAGTTACCAAACCATTCATGTATTTACCCATTTATCGAATAATCCTCTTAGATATCTGGTTTGACTATTTAATGTAATGTCGCCATGCATAACCCAATGGATATGAGAGATAATTTAATAAGATTACGATTCCCGTTGCAGCACTCTGTATGTCTAGCAACAACAAGGTAAAATAGTAATCCCCTTGACCGGCATAGATCAATGGATATATGAAATGATTTAATAAGATTAGAATTCCCGTATCAATACTGTTGACCACCCTATCAACTGGATACCTTGTTAAATATACGTCTCAAAGAAGCAGATTCACATATCTAAATATACTATCTTTGACCTTTCAAATTGTTGATTAAGTCTACTTTACAATGAATGTAAGGTATGTCATGTTTCAACTTGCAAGAGAATATAATCCTATAATCATGGTCAATATATCATAAAGATTTGCTAATAAATTTCCAAACTTCATTTATGTTATTATTGGTCCTAACATTCAAATATTTTCTTTATAGAACCCTTATTATTATAATATAAGATTTATCATTAATTACCATTGTATAAAATAATATTTATGTTATAAGAATAAACAATATGCATATGCTGTTACGTTACAGGAAGTGAAATCATGTTCCATTAATGTATGTACTGGTGAATTTAACTGTGTATGTGTTTTATTTGCTCTGACTCTTTGGAAAATAACAATATAACATATAAAATATATTTGCTCGTGTCTTCCAAACTCTATCAGCAGAACGAAATGATTCCAATCGTTCCAAACTGTAAAATGACTTCCTTCAAAATGTACGTCATAAATAATATATTGTATATAAACAACCATTGATTTGAAATCGATGAGTCAAAAAGAGTCCATACATTATATGCAGCTACTCTTAGCTGACTATTATGATTGTTTTATGGAAATATTCCAAAGATGGAATTGTGCTATTGGTTTGTTAAAGTAATAATGTGTAATTAACTTAATTAAACATTTCCATAACATCAGTCATATTCGTTTATACATTTAATATATTTTTTTCTACTTACACTGTCTTGCACTGTGTGCCAAAACAATATTTCTGCAAAACAAAAACCATTAGCAACACAGGATCCTATTCGACATTCAAACTTAATCGCTATATGTGGAATACACTGCACTTCGCCCGTTGCAAATATGCTTCGTTGTATATTATTTAACGTCTATTTGCTTAAATAATGCTTTGTGATTTCTTGAAGAATGCATGTTTTGTCAAAACAACATACTGCAAATAAACCACAGCGTTCGACTGCATATTGGTTTGTGCCCGGCATATCATATAAGTAATAGCCGGGTACCAGGCTACTCAATTTATAATCTAGTGTTTCTTTGCCGGGTTAAACACGAATATTTAAATCAATACGTATACTGCTCATTCAATATTTGGACGGTAGACAGCGGAATGCACACCCCAGCTTACAGTTTGTGCTGTATACAACTATTTTGAAGAAAGTTGTAGTTAATGATTTCGTATTTAGACGTGAATTAACTAATACCATGCGCTACCACGTTTAAATCAACATGAAACAACTGTCTACGGCACTTGGTTTTGCTATTATTTGCCAAATTTATTGTAATTTTAAGTATGTTTGAAAAATGTCATTGAATACGTTTAGAATTAATAACAATTATTTTGAAATCGTCATTTTTACCAAACTGGGAACAAGAATTTGTGATCGTATTGATCGTTAGAGCATATATANTTTTGAAGAAATAGCATGGCTTGCTGCTTAGTTAGTTTAGGCTTCACGATCAGCCTTAAATTGTTCTGTAAAGCATAACAATAAGGCTTGATGTGAGTTTAATGTAAATAATACTTATTTTCCAATATTTATGTTAGTTTATCCAGATAAAAAGGACTGTCCTTACCAACAATCTTGACATTTACAAATCGTGGTCAGAGTTGAAATTTAGAAATCTAAACAGTGAAGAATATATTTTGTCGCCATGCGATCGGTAATTATTTCTGCTCAGTGATTGAGTCATTTTCCAGTAACCCACAGACACAGAGATAGATACTGGTTTTGATCTCCCTAGGAGAAAAATCTCAGGATATCGGGAACCAAGTACTGGCTCTAACCAGGCAACGGACCCGAATATATTCATATATTATCTATAACGCGTGTTGGATAAACACGAATGTGACAAGAACAGTTTCGAGCAAGCATAGAGTCGCCTTTTTGTCCACGCGCATATCCATCACTCATGCTTGTCCGGACTAATAGGAGCTGTGAATACGACCACCGCGTTCCAATTTAATAACTTGTTTAATATCCAACAGACCTTGAAGTGTTCTGAAATCAAAGAATGACGCATTTCTTGTTAGCGTTTCCAATTTTGTGTATGTTCTTTCTTATCTGTAGACCAGGCAGCGATAATGTTTAATTGTTCATATGTTTCAAAGTTGAATTATAAATTCTTGATTCGTAACAAGGGACTAAGAATATTGACTTTGATTCTTATTTATAGCTTCATTGTAGTGTTGCATCATTCTGATCAAAGCGTTTAATAAATAGATAGCCATACAGAAAGTGAAATAATTACTTAGAAATTATTCTTAAGTCAATTGGAAACTAAAGTATAAAGATTCTTATTCATACGCATTGTTTGTTTTATGTCTCGTTTGTGTCGTTGATGTGAGTTTTAAATATTAAAGGCTAATACATAAATCACGTTTTTTTAAATTGCGTCCATATATCTTTTTCTTCAATGCATATCCATTAACATACGATGTACTGTCTGTATATGCCGATGCATAACTACATTTTTTAATAACGCGTCATAGTTCTTATGTACTATATATTAAGAGTGATGCATATTATGACAACCTAAATAAACTCTCAGAGTCAGTGCTTCTATGCACCACTGCTTAAATGATAGTCACTACGTGCAAATATAATACACATTGTGTACATGACATAACAAAACTACAAGCCTTTATTGGTATCAGTTTCGGTAATGTAATTGTATTTGTCAAAACTAATACGAAACGCAAATTCCTGGTATCCTTTTATCTCGTTGTACGTATTATATTTTATGTTTGGTAAAGATTTATCTGTAGATACGATTTAACCCGCGGGTCAAATTACTTTGAATAACAAACGTACAATGCAATAAGGCCACAGCTTGTGTATTTGCTGTTAAGTTATAAATACAGATTCTTTTGAAAAATCCCAAACAAATAGAAACAAATGGGTTAATATAATTCACCAAATATAGAAATAACTCGAATATATCAACTTGTATATTTTATCGAATTGCATCAATTTGTTAACTTGCATTATAATACTAACCATGTTCAATACTGGCTCAAATTTTTTTTTTTTTTACCGTCCGACTGTTTTTCTGAAATGTTCATTAAAATATGACTTAAAGTTAATATCTGGTGTAAATTAAACGAGGTTGGTTTTTTTGGGTAACCAAACAGGTATTCTTTTCTATTGAATAGCTTGCATGAACAAACCTTGCATACAGAGCTTCCCGATATGTGCACAAGCACAAAAGCCATTTTGAAATAGTATATCTATCGATGCAGACAGATAATAACGAGTTGTTAAACTAATACCATTCAGTCAATAATTTTAGTTTATAGCGACACTTGAGTACATAAAGAGATTCATACGGTTGGCATAAAATTGGTGATGAAATAAAGTCAAGATTCATACAGTACCAGAGACACATCATAACAAAGTGTGTGGAGAATATTGTGTAAATTCGGTTAAATGTCCTCATTATAAATTTACCTGCTACGTATTCCTTGTATTTCGTTCCTATTTAAACATGTGGGATTTGCATACTTTTTTCTAGTTCTAATATAATATGCATTTGTGCTACAATAACAAACTTGTAAAATTGTTGAACTTCTAGATGTGTTTCAATGGTAATTTAAAGGCAGGTTGAACACTGGTCGGATCCTGTTTCATGCTTCTGTTTATTAACATTTTAAATTGAAAATAAAACTGGAAGAATAATTGACCGTTTAAATATTACGAACTATGTTATAATCGTTGATAATAATACTGATGTTGAATAATAACTCTAATATGTTCAGATCATTTTTTTTTCAGGTGTATTAGTTAGCTCGCTCTCCAAAATCAGACTTTTCAGGCAAAATATAGGGGTATTTCACCACATTGCAAGATCCAATGAAATAATTTCATTGCATCAAATTATGTACATTCCCTTATTGGATTGCATATATTATCTTATATAATAAGACTACTATTACCACCATCTAGGTATATTATTGACAAGCTTCCAAAACAATATCTGCAATTTCTCTGATTTAAAGAGCATCGCACTTTCATATATAGCCAGCAACACCTTTCTATAAACAAAGCATTTGTGTTTAATAATGTATATTATATCTCATATAAGTTTGTTTGTTCTTTGCGTATATAAACTACACAGGTCCGTTATTTTGAATAGTGCCCGGTAAAGATGCGCGCGTATCTAGTCAGCGGGCGCTATACAGTATAGCGCGCGCTGACTAGATGCGCGCGCATCTAATAGTACCCACTAGAATGTTAGTTATTTGTAAAATTTGTGCAAGTTTAACAACGCAAAGAATTTTCGAGTACTGTTTCCTTTGTTTACAAAAATGTCTTCTGGTGGTGGTAGATTTGTTTGTTTAATAGAGAAAGAATTGTTAACTTTGCCAATTATGGGCATATTTTTTATTCACATAACAGTTTACTGTGTGTAAACCCCTGTTTGTTTTGTGGTTAAGTGCTTTAACTGTTCAATTTGTTTTTAAATGTACATTGTGTATTCTTGTTTTACACCGGTACATATTATTAATTGTAACTGATACATATTGATGGCATTTATATTTATATTGTGTATTGTTTATTTTTATTTCTATTGACATTTATCTCCACAAAAATGTTCGGTATAAAATAAGAAATAGAAAACCTCACTTCAGGCCCAATGGCAGAATAGTGACAATTGTTATGAACTCCTTCGGCTTCGGTCCATATACATGTATTTGACAAATTTCTTTTTAATTTTTATATATCTGTAATTAAAGTATAACATAAAATGTGTATACCAATGTTACAAGTGCGTGTGTTTGAATAGTTAATGAATACATTAATTTACTGACAGGCACGAGAAGCAGTTAATAAACTACGACACGTAATCGACACGAACATAGATGATGGAGATATGATCAGCTTTTTTGATTGTCTTTTGAATCTTCTTAATGATCCTGCACACCTAAATAGTTTTAAGCCGGCAGTGGATGCACGCACATGCCTGAAACAGGTAATTAAGTTGTTATTGTATCTAAATTATTGCTTTCCCGTACATGGAATGTTCTGATTCAAGCAGGATTGCAATATCTGCGCGACTTATAATAAGATGGTTTATACTTGCAATGGAATGGTTGGATATTTGAAGAGTACCATGATAGTATAGTCGACTCATATTATACATAATCATATATTATCTATTACAATATGGACATCTGCAAACATACCCAGAAGTCTGTTCGTTTTTTTTCCATTTTTCCAAGTGTACAATTTATTTCTTTTTAGCTTCAGCAAGACACTTTGCCATTGTCCGAAAAGGCGATGAAAAGCTTATTGAAAAAAATCAATGAGGATCGAAAGGAAGGTAAGAATACTTTTTTAAATCAAAAAGTTTGATTGCCAACCTGTCTCTTATTAAATATGGACAAAGTACAGCACGAAACAGACAACTACACAGCGAAATGGACACAATAAAATCGAAACCATAGAGACGTTTCTCTGTTTGGAATTATCTCTGAAATTTAAGTCCAATTAACGAGTAAACTGACTGCGCTTCGGAGGAAACGTATGTGCTTTAACTGAATAGTTGTAAATTAGGATTTAATGCAAATATATAACGTAGAACTAATTCCAATTCTAATTTGCAATACAATTAATACGTAAAGAGAGGATTTTAAATGTTAATACCATATCGAAGTATTGCATATATATTTTACTTCATACATTTAAGTCAATTATTTTCATACACAGTACCAACCAAATACCATCAGACCTGCATTTTGTGAAGCATATTTGCAATATAAATCGGATCTCTTGATATCGTGCAGCAACATCTAAATGTTGTCATATCGCTTACTGGTCCAGTGCGGTGGAGGCATATTCAGTTCATAGTATGCCCATCTATGCCTAGGTGCCATGAACGACATGTCATACCTGAATTTACTGACATGAATACTACTTAACCGCAAAAAAGATAAATGTTCATGCAAAAAGAGACTTCTAATAATTACATAAACAACAGCGTTGGAACTCATTTGTGTATGCTGTTGTAGAACATTTCTTGTATACTGTGTAATTTGAAATCGGTTTTGAGCTCACTTGAAGCTCGGTCAGAACATTTATCGCTATTACATATCGGTCGATCTGTAAATAAGATTTACCGGGGTCAAAAACATGGGCTATTAGAAAGAAAAAGCTTGTGAATGCAGTAGGTGCCACATTATTTGCTCAATATTTATGAAACTCGGTCTAAACATTTATCCTTCTAAAACAACGGGAGATTTAAAATCTGTTAAACGTTGGGTTAAAATCGTGGTAATTAGGGCAATGGAAAAAAAAGAAGAGATTGCAAACGCTCTAGAAGCCACACTTATTGTCATATTTCCATGCAACTTGGTGAGAACAATTGTTTCATTGATAGCTCGGATTACGACGGAATTGAGTCATGTTTTTTTCTTAATACAGAATTTAAATGATGTCTTAATATGTCATTTATATCTTAATTAATCCTAATTAATTAAACGCCAAATTATTGACAATAAATTAGACATCAATCTAGTTCATGCACATACGATTTCTATTATATTTTTCAGTCTAAATTATGTCTTGGATTTTTACGTTATTTTTTTTATTCAATACACATATAAACGGTGAATACAGGATCGTATTTTCAGTGATTATGCAATGATATATGCGTTCAGTATATATTACATGGTTGCTAAACGGAAAGGTCTTCTTGATATACATGCTCAGTTAAATGCTTGTTGTTACGAAAATAATCGTTTATACCATCCCCAACCCCCAGCCGGGGGCACTTATCACGTGCGCTAGAAATAATGGTAAATAAAAGACAGTTTATTTATAAAATGCTCATTAAGTACCGATAAGCGCATGCGCACGCTTTATTTTTGTGCTAAAATGTAAAATTATGATTGATGAACGCGAATTGTGTAGGTTTGTGTTCATATACCAATATGAGCGTAAAACAATTATTTTACTTTGATTTGTTTTCTACCCAACAATCAATATTATAATTATTACTGTTGGGCGGTAAACACATGTGTGAACAGGGGGGAGGGTATTGATTGAATGAATATTATTGCATTATACATTAAAAATGCTGTCAATATGCCTCTGTAACCCGCAAAAAAATTAGATGTTTTTGGCTATATGTGTGGAACAACTTATCAACAATAACTCGTCAACGAATTGAACGATTGGCTTGATACTTCACATGTGCATTGGCCTTGGAAGTAGATAACCCAATGGAAATTGGGGTAGCTAGGTCAAAGGTCAAGGTAACTGTCACAATAAGTGTGAATAACTTTTCTGATCAATAACTCTTCAACGAATTGACCGATTGGATTGATACTTCACATGTGCATTGGCCTTGGGCAGTAGATGACCCCTATTGAAATTGGGGTCACTAGTTAAAAGGTCAAGGTCAATGTGACATTAAGTGTAAATTGGTTTCCGTTCGATATGTCATCAAATGATTGAGTGATGGGCCGCATTCTGTGTAAACTAATAACTGAAACTAATCAAATGGCTAAGTCACACTAATATGATAAGAGTAACTCTTACGGTCAGTATTGTTGCACACAATCCTGTGTCAATGCCCTGTTTAGGGGGGGGGGTGGCATATGTCTCCAACCGCGGAACTCTTGTTTAACTAGCTTTTTCCATGGATACAAGTATTGTTATAGGATCGCGTAAAATCACTGCAATTTTTACAGCATCGCTTATTAGTTAATATCATGCTGACTATATTTTCAGAGTTCCATGCCATGTTAATTGATCACTACAGACGGACTCAGAGTACGGTGTCGGTTTCCCCGATAGGGGACGGCCATTACAAACCAATACATACTGTATATGTGCAACCGAAATTACATCATGTTACAATCGAGAACGATGGATCCCGATGGAAAACGGATAACGAAGTGCTCCAATACAAAAACATATTTTACAAAGACAACACGCTCAATAAGCGAGTATTAATACAAGGTGAGTCTGGGATGGGCAAGACTACACTGCTATCTAAGTTTGTGATTGACTGGTGTGAGGCTGAGTCACCTGAATCGCAGGAGTACAGTGCCAATTTCAGTGATTTGGACACGTTGCTTGGCTTCAAATTTCTTTTTCATTTATCTCTCAGAGATTCGCCTGGACAATTGGAGGTAGTACAGATGATAAAAACTCAACTAATTGACAAAATGTACGCAGATGAAGATGAACGTAAAGAGGTGTACGAACTACTGCATCGTATCATGAAAAAAAGAAAAATGTATCCTTTGTATGGACGGGCTGAACGAGTGGTGTGATAACCTGAACAGTGACCCTTTTCCATTAATGGCCACATGTCACAAGCAATGTGTAGCGTTAATAACAACTCGACAATGGAAAATGGCGGACAAGAGGTTCAATGATTCTAGCATTGACCTTTTGATAGAATTAGGCGGAATAATGGACAAAGAACAGCTAGCGAAATTTGTCCTCAAAAGTCTTCAGACCAACAAAAGCAAGTCATACACAGAGTTTATGTCATATGTTAAGAGACACAAATTCGAGCATTTTCTTGCGTCTCCATGGCTGTTGACGCTGCTAGTTAGTGTATGGATCAACAGTCAAGATTTTAGTGGCTCTTTGTGCGGCATGAATTGCATTTTACTTGATAATCTTTTCAGGAAAGCAACGACACATGAAGGATATTTTATGCATGCACAATTTCGATGCTTAAAGGGTACGAAATATATTTATCCACGCGTCGAAATTTTAGATGCTCTTGCAAAACTTGCATTTGAGTGCACGTTCTCATCGGGGAAATCTCTAGTATTTTGCAAAGAGAAAGTATTGGAGAGTCAAGAACATTTAAAATTTTCCCTGCAAGCTGGAATCTTATCAGAAAGGTACATTTCTTCAATAAAATCGCAGTTTTCATTTCTCCACGAGACTATACAGGAATTCTTAGCTGCAGTTCATATCGCAAACTCGAATGATATCTCAATATCAAGTATCCTTGAGAACAACCTACGTCACATATCAGAATTAAGTCAGGTATTTATATACCTATGCGGGCTTAACTCTGAGAAAGCTTATAAACTTTTACACCCAGCTGTCTCTGACCTTCAGGGCGCCATAAATCATGGATTGACTACGTACGTAATGGAAATGTATGACAAAAAGAATTTATCTGTATTACAGAAGAACTTGAAAACAATGTCCACTACTAAACATGATGCTACTGACTTCGGTGGTATACACTTCAATGCACGTTGTGTATCTATAGCAATATTATTCCAGAGAGTGCTGATTTCGGGGTTTAAAGAGGCTGAAGCCAGCGAACAAAACGTATCTTATCTAGTGTGTAATGACTTCATATTCCACGAATACCTTAATGATTCTGAATCAGTCGACTTGAAGTCAATGTTAATGAACAACATATCACGTGTGCGTTCACTTATTTTACAACATTATACACTAGAAACGAAAGAAATACTCAAAGTACTTCACATGTCGAAGGATTATCTTGTGCGCTTGGTGATACCTGGAAATCACGAATTGTTTAAAGCATTGCGTGGTCTGAAAATATCAGAGCTTGTTTTAAAACCATGCATCAATGTACCGATGCTCTCGGATGTGATACCGTCTCTTTCCGTACTAAATTATTTAGAACTAACAAAATGTCATTTGCACTACGAAGTGCGTGTTCCTGCAGCTTTAAAGCATTTGTCGTTGCATTACATAACATGTTCTACTGGGTATCTAAGCAGGGTTCTAGTGCGGTTATCGTCATTAGATCACCACATACGTTGCGACTTGTATAATTGCTCGGTGGAGTCGGACAATCATAAAACAAATACCGCATATGATACAGAAAAAACGGATATACCCGTTTTGCAAAGTGAATTGGTGTCATGCGACATGTCACGTGTTGAACTGTTTGTTGCAAATGGTAGTAGGGACCTGTATAAACTATTGCGTGGTACAAGTATAGGCAGTCTGCAACTCGGAACGACTGACGATGTTTCATTAGCCGCTGATATTCTTCCAGCACTCAGCAAGTTAAGAAACCTACGCATATGGGGGACGTTTAAGGATCGATGTGTTATACAGCTTCCTCCAACTTTAAAAGAACTGTCCCTCATGAGAGTAGAATGTTCAACAGATTGGCTAGGCAGCTTGTTAATCAAGCTTTCATCTTTACAAAATCAAGTTCAATGTGAATTGTTTTATGTTGCTGTGAACACAAGTGACGCAGAAGATGGACTAGATGTAACTATGTCTGTTTTGCGATGTGACATGTCTCGTGTTAAACTGGGCGTTAGTAAATGTAGTAAGAACCTGTATAAACTATTGCGTGGAACAAGTATAGGAACTCTTCAACTCGCAACCACGGAAGATGTTTCATTAGCCGCTGATATTCTTCCCACACTCAACAAGTTAAAACACCTACGTATATGGGGGACGTTTAAGGATCGATGTGCTATACAGCTTCCTCCAACGTTACAAGTTCTGTCCCTCGAGGAAGTAGAATGTTCAACAGAATGGCTAGGCGGCATGTTAATCAAGCTTTCATCTTTACAACATCAAGTTCAATGTAAATTAATTGCTGTTGCTGTGAACACAATTGACGCAGAACATGGACTTGATGCAAGAATATCTGCTGTGCAAAGTGATATGTTGGTATGTGACATGTCACATGTTAAATTGTATGTTAGAAATGGTAGTAGGGGCCTGTATGACCTATTGCGTGGTACAAGTATTGGAGCCCTGACACTCGCAACGTCTGACGATGTTTCATTAGCCGCTGATATACTACCTACACTCACTACGTTAGAATCAAAGTGCGCTATTGTGTAAACAGCACGTTTGTGTTAATCCGACGTCGGTCTTACATACCAAAGAGTGCGTTGAAGAAATACATATAATTAATCAGACGAAACGCACTTTGGTTGTGCCCAGTACCTTTCAACAGTTTCATAATCATTATCATACTCATCATCATATAATCATCATCGTCATTACAAAAAATTACCATCATCATTATTTTGATCATCATCAAATTTACCATCTTCATGTCTTAAGTGTAATCATCATTATCACGGTATTAATTAAAATCATCAGCATTATCGGAAGTATGTTTCTCATCAACAGATTATCCATATTGCAATCATCGGTCAATACTCATTCGTTTTGATTTGGAAATATCAGCATTGATACTTCCAAAATGATGGTGTATACTTTGTGTTTTATATGCTTTTAATAGCGATACAATGATACTATTATGATGACGGTTAAGATTTTTGTGACGATAAAATCTTCATGAGGAAGACGATGGAGATAATGGCGGTGATGGTAGTATGTTGTTGTTGTTGTTGATGAGGAAGCAAGATGGTGAGGTTAGGTTTGTGTTGTTGTGACTGTTGTTGTTGATGATGGTGATGTTATAAGGCTGTTATGTGCTCATTTAAGGGAGACATTTAAGGATTGATGTGCGATACAGCAGCCTCCACCGTTCCAATGTTAAAACTATTTTGTAAACTATAGCGCTTTGTTGAAATCGTAGCGTCACTATTGTTAAATTCAATTTTAAATTTCGTGTTTAAATATCGTTCAACTTGCTCTATAAACTCGTGTATTTTCATACTCCTTTACTATGTATTTGTATACCTGTGTATTTGACCGAATATTAAAAGCTTCAGAGGGAATCCATAAATAGATTTATTTTCGTTTCGTCGCATTGATTTATTTAAAGCAAATGCATTCAAGAGCGATTTACTCTCATAATTAGAAGAAAATTTGTCATCAGCCCTTAAATAAACCATATACTGTTCATTGAGGTATATATTAATATCCATGAACATTTGTTCCTGAATATAAGCTATATCATAAGTATTTTTATATTTCTAGCTTTATGTAAAGAAAATGTTGTTTCGATTTCCATATTTTAGTTAGTTATTGAAGTAAAACTACCGAATTAAGAAGACTTATTTCTTATGCGTTCAAGAGTTATTCTGTAGAGCAACTTACTCAGATGTTTTTAATAATCAGACTTACAGCACACATATGCAAAACTATTGAGCGTAATAGCCCTTCTGTATGACAAAGTGATATATTATGTTGGACATGCGTATCAATTTGTAGAAATATTTGTGTTATACACCGTTGCAACTTCGTCACATCTTTCTTAGCAACTTACCGTGCAGTTTATCTTAATACAAACTACGTCTTTTAACCTCACAATACCAAATGTTTGCACTTTGGACGATTTACTGCAACATATAGCGGAAATGTTTACGTAACAACCAGGTACTTACATTTCAAATTACTATACATACAAGTGAGTTAACGAAAACGTGTTGACTGATTGACTGTTTTTTATAATCACTAACGTTCTTTCTTTAAACAAGAAACCTGAGATAGGTATTGTTTAGTTTATGTTTAAAGTAATTGACTACATTTCTTCGCTTTATTGCTATAGTGCTCTATCTCCATTTTTTTCAAAAATGAGTTTTTTTATATCGCTGTGTTCGTGAAAACAAGATCTTTAATATGACGTAATCCGATTCAAGATTCAGTCGTCACAGAAGATGTTTTTCGATTCCAGTTTGCTCTATCTCCCACATTTTTACAAACGGGTGAATGCTGTACTGCACCATCTCCGGTGCTGTACTGCACCATCCCTGGACTTAGAGCAAGTAGAATTCACGCGTTGTAGACCGTTACATGCGTTTTTCTCCAAAGAATAAAAATGGTAGTTAGAGCACTATAGCAATCAAGCGACGATTTTTATTTGCCTTGTTTTAAAGCTTTATTACAAACTGAACACGTTAAATGAATATTAGAACAAGTATTTCCATAAATTGTTGAGACAATGTATGATTGTATAAATTATGTTTTACTTTTGTATTTTTAAACCATATTTTGTAGATACATTATTTAAGTATATTATATACAGTTGGTATATACTATATTTTATTTTTATTGTTGATTCTTTGCCATGTTACATTCTGTGTTGTTATGCAACTGAATTTTCCTTATTCAGATTTGTTCAATCACACCGTATGCAGGTGGAATGTTCAATATGTTTATGTGTCAATGTCAACATAACTTTGTAACATATAAACACATTCTAATGTCGGTTAAGAAAATGCGTTTGAAGGTTGTATGACAGTAAAATAATTTAATTTTAGTTTAAATAATATTGGGCTAGTGTTGTTGTTAATTTGTAAGTATTTTGGTTGTGCGCAGACACAGGTTGTCTTTTGTAAAATATGGATTTACATTATAAAACACGGCAATGAGACATATAACTGATGTAGAATATTACATTTATGATTGTATTTTTAATTGAAATATTCATTGATATATTATTAACAAATGCAATTTCATTGTACTGTGGATAAAGTTTGGTATTTTAAGTTGCCACTGACTTGTCAATTTAAGTGTGATTTATTTTAAACATATTTTTATTACAAAGTGCACATGCAACTTAATTCTGAGGTTTCGCTTTTGTAAGGCGTTTTACAAATTACAGTGTATCTACTCATTATTAAATGTTCACATTGATTCATGTGTATTGAGAAAGGTAATCACAACAAGATAGTAAGATGGTTTGTATGATTTAACGCTTGTTATGAGTTAATGCTCATTTTAATTTTAAAGCAAATAGCTAATAAATATAATAATTCAATCGCCTGTGTTCAAATACTATTGTATATGTACTATTTTAAGATGTAAGTCTATGGACATTTAATTAATCCAAGTTACTATCCTTTATGTTAAATAATATTTGCACTTGTTTGGTGTATTAAAATGTACCTTATGATATATGTTGTGTTTTGTTTGTGTCGGGTTGAGATATATTTAAAAAGTATTCATAATTTTATGTAAGGCAGTGGTATTGCTTTGATGTTATGCAGCTTTTCGATCATATAACAATATTTGAAAGGTAAATCTGAGATATGCAATGATTTTGCTGGTGTGAATTCAGGTTAAAGGGATGTGTTTATTTTAGGACAATTGCTTTAAGGTATTGAATTTTGGAAACGTGAAATGTAAACTAAATGCTAGCTGCACTATTTCCAACATGAAAACATGTATTTTGGTATAAATTCAAAGTTTACATGTACAGTCCAACCTGCCAATAAAGACCACTCAAGGGAGTTGGTCATTGTGGTCTTTGTTCACAGGTGGGCTTTATTCGCAGGGTCCATTAAAACTTTGCAAAATATGCTTGTAGTTTTTTAACAGGTACCTTATCTATGTATGTGCTCTATTGTTTGAATACTTATGCATGTATAATGAAATAAAAGATTGAAAACACAGTTTTGTTTTTATATTTATTATTTTGATTCCCTTATGTTTTTATTATTTATTTCATTAATCATATACATATATCACTGGCGCAAATTCCGACTCACGCTTAGGGCGTTTACTTTCAGAGTTAACGTTCCCCTCGAACTCGTCCATTATCTCAAGTTTACGCTTCATAATGTTCTGTATTTGAGTTTTGCCTACACCAAGATCACTAGCCACTCGTCTACAACTGAGTCCTTTTCCTAACAAACTAATGACCTTAACGCGTTCTTCCAACGTCAAGAACTTACGCTTGGAAGCCATGATGGATAATTTGAACTGACAATTTACTTTTCTATAATCAATGCACGTCTTATCATGGAGAAATTTAAGAAGGGAATGACTATCAAAATGTTTGTGGTTAATAGGCATCGTAATTGTAATAAAACCCTCAATTTACTTAATGAGTTGATGAAAGCCCCAAACTTTTCTTTGATATTTTCGGCAATTAGTACATTAATCGCGAGTCACTTAAATACAAAGGCAATTCTTTACACTTTCGGCAAACTGTCAAATGCATAAAAGAAGCAGGCGACTACCAATTAACAATGCGTGTTAAATAAACAAACAACTGCTATCGAGTGCAATAAACTGTCACTTGCCAATATCTCCATAGCGACCGACGAGTCCACTGGTAAGATGTGTATCACGTGACTACACAGCGTCATTGCGGCCATTTTGTTTTTTGACAGTTGCGAAATCGTTGATTTTTATGATTGCAGTGGTCGTTGTAAGCTATCAAAATGGACTTTTGGGAATGTAAAAGGGCGGTCTTTGGTCTTTATTCGCAGGTGGGCTTTATTCGCAGGCTCAATATATAGTGAAATTGTTCGGGAGGAAATCGATGTGGTCGTTATTGACATTTGGTCGCTATTAAAAGGTGGTCGTAGGTACAGGTTGGACTGTATTCATGTTTTCAATTATACCAACTATGGTAACTATGTTTAGAGCAGTTCTGAATTTTTATATACACGTGGTATGCTCGACTGTTTTGTACTTGTTTTCGACACTCGTGTTAAACGTTAAGGAGACATGTCCATGACTCAATTTGGACATTAATCTAATGATGCAGTGCATGTTATCATCGTTTTATTTTTACAATAGTATAGTTTCATATTGACATATTTATCAGGTTATATTTAATGTATGTAAGGACACATAATAAAACCTTTTTAAAATTAATCTTGGCGAGCATGTGTTGTAACAATATAAACGTATGTACCAATGTTCGAAAAACATATATGTAATATATGTTAAGTACATAATATGTTTTTCGTCGTAAACTCAATGTTTGATAGCTTTTTTAAGTAAAAATGCTAATGTAGGCCTATTAGTTAGGCATATATTCATACACATGTTGTGTTACGTGTTTGTATACAAACGTTTTGTATGTATACATTTTAATGTAATTAGTTCGCCATTATTATTATAAGGTTCTTTTTTGTCACTAGTTTGTCCTAGATCATGTAAGATAATGTGATCTGTTAGCAAAAGGTCATAGTTCAATATGATATTTCTTTTTTAAAAGAACTCAATTTATTCATTAGACCAAATTGAGCTTCATTCTCCTTGTAGGTAAGACGTTTTGAGGTTGACAGATACATTCAGGCGTATAGTTGTCTTTACTGATCAAAGCAATAACTATTGAAACGTAAGCACTATGTATGTTAAGTTCAGTGTTTGTATTTTCACTTTAAACTGATGCGTTTATAATTATTACTTCTGTGGCAAAAAGGAAGATTCAAACTAGGGCGATTTTTCTTCCTATTTACTATAAAAAACAATTCGCTTTGTGCATGTACGTTTCTGTGTATAAATGGGGTATATCTGTTTTACAAATCGTTTGTGTATTATATTAAGTCACCTGTGCACAAAGTGCGCGGCAGGCTATAGTTGTACGGAGCATCTTATGTGCCTTTTATTGATCATATACCGATAAAAAACACTAATGAGCCCACGTTTGAATCATTTCCAAATATGCTAATTTTGTGTATAGTCCTTTAATCTCTAAGATGATATTTTCCTGGTCAGATCGCATTGTTGACTTTCGTTTTAACTTGCAAATATACATGATAACATATTATTGATTATGCTGTATTCAGTGCTTATTGCAACGATCACCCTCTTATTATGTAATAACTCCTTGAATGAATGCGTACTTCAAATAATAAATCGAATACAGGAATACTATACATGTGTTTATTTTTGTATCATTTTTCTAACAGTATGCCAAAAGCGTTCGTAAGAAGTTTTTTATTCCACCGCACCACTTAGAAAATCGAGTCATTTTCCTGACTCGTCAACGTGAGGTTGTTTTGTGTGTTTCGTAAGCGATGTATTCTTAGCTCAACTGTGCATTTTTGTGCTAATTACATTCCTATAACGATACAAAGATACATATAGAACTACACAATCTAGAATGTATACCCCATTAATAAAAACCTTTTATTGGAATAAAATACTTTCACCGTTGTTAACAATATGTGAAATAACATCCGATATTTCTTGTAAGAAAGAATCCGAATTTCTTAATTATCAATGATCATAATCAATTATGAGCTGAATATTAAAGAAAGCTCACCTGTGAACAACGTTTTCACGCATAACTATGTAGTATCTGCGTTTAAATATACTGTAGTGCAAGTTCTGTTCTCTCAAAGGCAATAGAACAATATATCGACCATTTTTTTTTGCATTTATATGCACGTGTACAGTTGCCCTTTTCAAACGAAGCAACTCGCTGCGTGCACTTTAGTACACATCACATATGTCTAACACGGTTGCATATTTGCTGCATCAGTGATACCTTATTACACCGTTTTAAACAGACTCTTACGCACACTGCTATACAAAAACAATATGAACATAAACGCTAAAAATCGGTTTTGGGTTCGTCGGTCATAAGATTGTAATTTAAGTACAAATATGACACTCATTTGAAATGTTTCAAATGTTATATTGCAGCATATATTGCACTATTTATTAACATTTATTTAAAGAAAAGGCTACATCCACAGAAACACTTCATTTGCTATTCCGATTGCGTATTTGAATCTCAACACACTCGCTTCCTTGTTTGACTTTACACACAGCTGAATTACACAATTAATCGATTGCGTCATACGCACGTGCTGTTTGGCGATTATTTTGAAATAAGTGCAATTAATTGTTTAAACAATAAACTGACTCGATAGCCAAGGCTTTCGAATCAATTTGTGTATATGTGTTTTTGTGCTTAATAGATTCTTTTAACGTATAATTGGAAAGATTGCATTAGATATTGAGTGTTAAACTAACATACAATATACAATGTCAAATAACAATCGATTAATTAACATTAAATCCACGCATTCCAGTAATTTTAGTCCTTAGAATTATGAACACGAAGTGTCGTATAAAGATAAAGGGCCGTATAAAGCTAAAGTGTATACGACTCTTGAGATTTCTGATTTTAAAAACATTTAGTTATATTATGAAATAATAGGTTCGGATTAATATCATATGATTGTTCAAACGCTCCTAAATTTGTTGGTGCAACATTCTAACTCAAAATCAACAGGATACATGTTAACTCTTAAATTCAATCTCGCTACTGTCCGGTTCAATATCAACTGACGACAAATACACTTCCAAATTCGATTGACTGGCAAGAGTTGTGTATTAGCTGTCTGTCTGAACTCCAATATTTCACCAACAGGGAAACATAGCCATCAATCAGAGCGTCCAATCTTGTATCTCAGATGAGTTCGTCTGTCTAAACGAAGAGACGCGCCAATATATTTATAGAGAATACTATGGTAATGTGATTGTGTACTTGAATTAATCCGATGAGTTGAAGAAAGGTTTACATGGTGAGGCTTATTCAGTCGACGAACGGCTAAGGAATGATCATATCGACATTTAGTAACATACAAGCCAAATGTGAACTGTCTTGTGAAGGACGTCTTTCATAATATTTATTGCAATCTAAATTACATATATATTTTTGCAGTCGTGTATCACATTGTAAAAATGAGAAGCCAATACGTCCTTACTTAATTAAACATTTTATTTAAATATGTTCAACATCTTACAAAACCAAATATACACCGTCTCGACATCGGTCAGATTAACAAAATAAAAGAAGGTAAAGTTTAATAATAAGCTTGTGGTGTTTAAAGTTAAACTATATGTATTGCAGTTTTTACAAGGGAAAACGTTTGCATTGGAATAAAAGCTGAAAAGCTCATTGCAGCTAACTACTTTTTTACAATACATCTAATGAGTTACTATATATTAGTCATTTAAATATGAAACCACAAACAGTGACACCATGCTATTTATCTACATTCACATGTGTAAGTACTGCATTTTCCCCTTCAGAACCATCACTGCTCATTACAATAGTTATTGCAAAGGCTCACTGGGCGTTCCCATCGTGGGTGTCCCGTGAGGAAAGGCTCACAAAACGCGAAGTGTAAATATGTATACACCTTGACACGTTAATAACCAAATCAATATTTTCTGCGATACACTGTAATGGATATAAGTCTAATCATTTCTAATTATCATGAAAAAAAAATATTATAAAAGTAGAACATCGTCATTTATATCTTATATTGATTCATACGAATTCCTGATACAGGCGTAATTAACAATTTAAATATTGGACTCATTTTAGATTTATCGTAAATACTGTCGTGCATGTGCACGCTAGGATTTGTGCCGCTTAATAAATAACATTCTTTGAAATGTACAACAATCAATATAAACTTCGGCTTTTATTCAAACATTTTCTTAAACATGAAGCTAAATAAATATGTTTTACAGACACAGTGAGATCATCTGTACATGCATATTCATCTTAATAAAGTTCAAGTATGTTGAATTGAAATTGTCTTTTGTTGCTTTAATTTCCTGGCTATGAGAATAATGTATATGTAATCGAGAACGTTTTGTGAGTATTGCTGAGTGTGAGATTCGGCCCGGCTTTCAATCGTTAAACACTATATATGATTTCGATTGATTATCCAAAAGCGGCGACCACAGCATTAATATTCTTTATGTTTAGTTTTGTCTTGTGTGTATAGATTGACCTGTTCTAGATTGGCAATTTGTCACTTGCCTTAAGTAAACCACTATTAATATTATCGTGACGGAAGCAAATCTCGAATAAGGAAGATTCCGACATGGTGCCTATAAATATGAACACATATCCGTTACCAAGCACAACAATATACAACCATATACAATCATGTAATGGTTAACCAATATTGAAATAACATTAAATGTGTATCATTTCCCGGCTGCTCGGACACAAAAATAGTCCAAAATTGTTAAAACATTTTTGGGTTGTGTAATCTTGATTACAGTGCAAACGTTTGATTCTGATAAATTGTCTGGTAGTTTGGCCAAAGAAAACTGTGAAAATCCCGAATCAATTACCGGTATACGTAATAGGTAAGGCATGTTTTATTTTATTATTGTCGAATTCAATATTGATTTTTAATATAGAGATAATACACGTTTTCGAGGGCATAATCATCTGCGGGCGCTCGAAAAATCCGTTCCTGCCCGAGTGCTTAGCACTAGGGCATGAACGGATTTTAAGAGCGTCCGCAGATGATCATGTCCGAAAAAAATGTGAATTTTCGCTATTATTGCATAAACAAATCACAAATATCAAAATAAATTAAAATAACATTGAAAATAATTTGTCTTGTTCATTCGACAT